>JAODAL010027549.1:0-54756 GCA_025379985.1 Phyllomedusa bahiana | reverse complement strand
CACAAGAATTCCCGGTTTTTTTCAAAAACACACCAAAAAATTGGTATTCGATAGGCATTGGCACGTCTGGCGGGGATTGGGGGAAAAGCGAAGGGCACCGGGCGAGGTGCCAACAGACAGAGATTTTGACAGTCAGGACCCCAGTGCACGACCTCGCCGGTTCTCCAGTTGAGCGTGGGAGCATGGTGTTGCAACCAAGGAAGCCCCAACAGAATCGCTGACGAAGACCGGGGCAATACGAAGAACGAGATCCTCTCTTTGTGCAGCACCCCAACACGAAGAGACACCGTCTTGGTCCTGTACTGAATGGTGTCACTGAGAAGTTCCCCACTGACTGAGGATATCACCAACGGTCTTTCCAAGCGATCCACCGGAAGTTGATACCGAGACACCAGGGCGGTGTGGATGAAATTCCCGGCCGAACCAGAGTTCAGAAATGCCGGGACTTGGAACACGAGTCCAGAATCAGTTGTGACTTCCACTGGCATGGAAAGACGTGGAGAGGAAGAATTCACACCTAGGGACGCCTCTCCAACGGGGTGCGAGCATTTCCAAGACGCTGGGGATGGAGAGGACAGCCCATACGAAAATGGTCCGGGCTGGCACAGTACAGGCATAACCTCTCTTGACGCTGACGGGATACCTCCTGCTCCGATATGTGGACTCAGTCTACTTGCATAGGCTCTTCCCCGGACGGTAGAGGAGGCGGCAGCGGGGGTCTCTGAAACACCGGGGCCAGACAGGCTATGCGGCGGAGCCTCGCAGGATCGCGTTCAAGCAAGCCCCCTCTTGCCCCGGCGAACTATCGGTATGCGGGTGGCAAGATGTATCAAGGTCACTTAGGGAGGATGTAAATCCCTTGCCGCTAGAGCACTTTAAACCCCTTGCTGGACAGGCCTTTCTTAAAGGTGGCGCACAGGGCGTCGTCGTTCCAAGACAGTTCTGACGCCAGGGTGCAAAATTGGACTGCATAATCCCCAACAGAGGAATCGCCCTGGCGCAAGTTCAGTAGCGCAGTCTCCGCAGAAGATGCTCGTGCCGGCTCTTCAAAAACACTGCGGAACTCCATGAGGAAGGCTTGCAGGTCCGCAGTCACTGGGTTGCTCCTGTCCGAAAGAGGGGTAGCCCAAGCCAAGGCTTTCAAGGCCAGTAGACTGACCACAAACGCCACCTTGGAGCGTTCCGTGGGGAACTGGTCAGCCATCAATTCAATGTGCATGGAGCACTGGGCGATGAAACCCCTGCACAGCTTAGGGTCTCCCTCGAACTTTGACAGTAGAGGCAGACGGAGCTCGGGGCCCACAGTCACAGGTGGAACAGCAGGCGGCGGCGTAGCCACGGGTGGAGATGGCAGCTGCTGTTGATTCTCCAGTAGTTGCTGAAACATGGTGGTCAGCTGGTCTATCTGCTGAGCTTGTTGCGCGATCTGTTGCAACTGCTGCGCAACAACTGCTGCAAGGTCTGCTTCACTCGGGAGAGGCACCTTGGTGGGATCCATGGCCGGATCTTGCTGTCACGACGGTCGGTAGTGGATCCGCTGGACCAGCGCAAGCGATGGCGTAAGCCACACCAGGGACGGAGTCAAGTAGAAAACCCCGGGATTCGCCAGAGCCCGCCGCAAAGCGGGATGGACTTGCTGCGGTGGGAAAGTACCAGGTCGCTTCCACTGGCGAGACTTGCTTGCGTTGGCGGCCAAAGGCGAGCGTGGTATCAAATCGTAAAATGTAGACGTAGTCGTGGACAGGCAATAAGGTCAGAGCAGGCGGCAGAGGTTCGTGGTCAGAGGAAGTAGCAAGAGGTCGGAAACACGGATAGGTCAGGAACGCACAAGGAAACGCTATCTCTACGGCACAGGGCACAAATAGATCCGGCAAGGACAAGTCGGGGGCAGTACCATTATATAGGGTCAGCGGCCGGCTAAACCAATTACCGGCGCGCTGACCCTTTAAATCTCAGAGAGCTGCCGCTCGCGCCCTAGAGGGCGGTAGCACGCACAGGAGTGTGAGGAGACGGGAGCGTGGCCAGGTAAGTTCGTACTCCCAGGGGCGCGAGTGAGCCCGCTGCCCGACATGTGGACCGTGGCGTCACTCGTCCCCGAAGCAAGGGAGTCACGGCTGTGCCCGCAACCTGAACCGCGGGGAGAGGGGCCAGCCGTGACATATATATATATATAAATAGCAACCACTTTAGACTATTTTACCTAGGAAGGCTAATTTTATTCTGCTTAAGGAGGCCCTAAACAGTATTGACTGGGACAATGTGTTTAAAAATGGCAGAGCAAATAATAAATGGGATATTTTTAAAAACATCTTAGGCGCCCACTGTGAGAGGTACATAAAATAATTAGAAACAGGTAAAACCCAATGTGGATCAACAGGAATGAAAAAAGGCAAAAATAACAAAAAGCTTTTCAACTACAAAAAAAGGGGGGTAGTGAAGGGGCGCTAAGAAGCTATAGGGAAAAAAATAAAGTGATAAAAAAATGAAAAAGCAAAAAGCTGGAGACGAAAGACATATTGCTATAAAAAAGTAAAAAACCCCAAAACTAACCCCCAAAAAACAAACCCCAAAAAAATTTGGCCCTTTTAAAATACTGAGGGAAAAAAATTAAAGGGGCATGGAAAAAAGGCAAACCATTAAACAATTTTCTCCACTGTTTTTACCAAGCGGAGCCCTTTCCTTTGAGAGAAAATGAGGTAAACACCAAACTAAAATGTTTTTTGTCTAACCCAAAAAAATGCAGCATCGTCAAGAAGTTTTAAAATAACAAATCCCCAGGCCATGGCATACACCCGCTGTCCAAAGGGGAGTTAAGTGATGTCATAGATAGGCCCCTTTTCCTTAATTTTTATGGACTGTCAATAACGGGGTTATTCCCAAAATATTGGCGCATAGCAAAATGTGGGCCAATACAAAAAGGGTCAAAAAGTGATGCGGAAACTATGGGAAAGTAATTTAAACCTCTGTTGTGGGTAAAATGTTTAAAGGTTTCTCAGAGATCTACCTGGGTACTCACGAAAATAAATGTAAAACGTCATTCCAAGAGTTTATGAAGGATCGTCCCGTCAAACAATCTCATCAGCTTCTATGAGGAAGTTAGTCTAACGGGGTCGGGTTTTCGGCACTGGATGTCATATACAATTATTCTAAGCTTTGATATGGTCCACATAAAGGGTTTGGGAAGTAAAAAAGGAAGCTTTGGGCTGGGGAAAAAATTGTCAAGTGGGAAGCAACTGGCTCAGTGATAGAAAAAAAAAACGGGTAATTAATGGTCATACTCGACTGGACTTTTTACTATGGGGTACCACAAGGTCATATTGGCCCTATCCTCCTTAACATCTTAATTAAAGGAGTTGTCTCACACTGGTTTTCATCCTACCTTGGTGCTGCCCCTAAAGCTGTAGTTTTGAAATCATGGGCTGGAGCACTGGTTTCCCTGGAGTCCTCTCCCCCCTCCCTTCATCTAGGTGACGTCATGCTGCTGCGCCCCGGCTCCCGATGCTAACAGCATTGGGAAGGGAGAACATCTCAGATCACAGAGTTCTCTTTCCCCGCTGCTCCCCAATTCAATAGTATCCACGGTGTACACAGCACATATTTCTCTCCCCATACATCCATACATGACCCGGGCCGGGGTTCCCAGCACAGGGAATTGAGCAGGGGGAAGCGATTCAAATAATCTCTGATGTGTTTTTATTTGCATGGAGTTATCTCAGTGCTACATCTGTCTGGTCCTGCTTAATTACTATTCACTGACTGTTGACTATTCCTGCCTGAATCATTCACTTCAGCATGAAGCTGGTTGGGTAAACAGGAGAGGGGAATGCTAATTAGGCTGACTCAGAGCTGAATGACTTGGGCAGGAAATAGTTAACAGCAGTGAAAATAATTAGGTGAGACACAGATAAGGCAGCAGAGGAACGACAGGGGCTGCTAGTATGCCTTGCTCTAAATCACTGAGCTGTGTCCAGGCAGAGCGGGACAGAGAGAGAAAGGACAGGAGTAGTTAAACTTTCGTGCTCGCTTCCCAACGCACCTGTTTTGATAAATGTAGACAGCCCAATCAGGGAGAACAAGCAGGTCGGTGACTATAGAGACCTCAGCAGCCTCTGAAGCCACTAAAAACAAGTTATCTAAAAATCAGTAGAGATTTTTTATTGACATATATGCAAACGTCTGTTTTTTTGAAGATTTTTAATTTGAATGACAATCTTTGTAGTGAGACAACCCCTTTAATGTTGTTACACTGGGATTGCACAGTAGAATATCGATCTTTGTAGACGATACAAGCTCTCTAAGGTAATCAACACAACAGAGGATAATGTGTTTAAACAAAGGGATCGGGATTGTTGGAGGCCGGGCAGAAAATGGCAGTGGGGTTAAACACAATAAATGCAGGTTGCAGGGGGGAGAAAAATCCATTACTTACTACATTTTAAAATTGGAAAAATGCTGGGTAAAATGACGGGGAAAATCCGGGGGACATAAACTTAATTTACAGCCAGTGTGGGGGCACACTGCCAAGGCAAATGGGATCAGGGGGTGTAAAAAAAGGGGCATAAAACCATGAAAGAACATTATTCTCCCTTTATACAAGTCACGGTTAACCACACAGGGAATATTGTATACATTTTGGGTACCTGTGCACGGGAAATTGTAGAGCTTGAACAGGTACAAAGGCGGCAAAAAAATAAAAAAAGGGACGGGTAACTAAAATACCCAGAAAGATTGTAAGATTGGGTTATTTATTTATAAAATGAGGGCTTCGGGGGGCAAAATAAATAGTTTAAATACATAAAGGGTCAATAAAAGATCTCTCCCAAGATTTTTTTATACCAGAACGTATCAGAACAAGGGGCATCCCACTCTTGAAAGAAAGTTTCTACATAAACATAGAAAGGGGTTTTTCTGTTAGAGCAAAGGGGACTGTAACTCTCTGCCAAGGAACTTTTCATGGGAATTAAAAAACAAAAAAGGGGTTAAAAAGGGGGGTTTTGGGTGCATTTCGGAGCATAAAAATAACAAGTTATAGTGTTAGGGTTTTTGGGTGGGGGGCGTTGATCAGGATTTTTCCGCTTGCCAGATTTGGGGTAGGGGAAGGGAAATTTTTCCCAAAAAGAGACAATTGACTTCTACCTTTTTTCCTTCCCTGGGCAACCTTTAGCACAACAGGTTGAACGGATGGAACTTGTCTTTTTTCGGCCTTACAAACTATATGTAACTATGTTCCTAAATAAGTTAAAGCCCTTTACATCCAGTAAATATGTGGTGCCAGATGAGGCAGCAGAGAGGGCAGAAGCAGGTTAGCTGGAAAGAGACTGCTACTTTGGTCACGGTGGCTTAAAACGCCATCAACCACACCTCTCATCCTCCCCCCAGCTCTGGTACCAGTGAAGATGGGGGCGCACTTTTTAAAGATGAGGGGCATAATTTAATTTTCATTTTACAAAATCCTACAAATCTGAAGCAATATTCTATGCATGATACCACTATATAATGATCGTACAGTGACCACATAATACTGCTGTACAAGGAGCAAATATTACCGTACTTTTACTGACCCCACCAAGACTAATATTGTCAATGGTACCGCTATACAAAGATCAAATAATTCCACCACACCATGACGACATCAACACCACATAGTGACTGAATAATATTGCCACACCATGACCAAATATGATGACCACGTAGTGATTGAATAATACCTCACCACCATATCCATATATCACTACCACATAGTGACTGAATAATATTGCCACACCATGACCACATATCATTACCACATAGTGATTGAATAATACCTCCACACCACATCCATATATCACTACCACATTGTGAGTGAATAATATTGCCACACCATGACCACATATCTCTACCATATAGTGACTGAATAATACAAAATATACAGAAAAAGGGGAAATTTGAGGTATTGGTTAACATAATGGCCACTATATTGTAAGCCTGCAAGCCTCCTTCACGGCTCCTCATTTATTGCAGGTCCCTACACTCCCTTAAAATCACAAAACATACAAAAAAAGGGGAAAAAAATTACTCAGAAGAAAAACAGAAACATGGCCATACTCACTGCTAGAAAAGCTGAGATTAGTCTAAACACAGCACAGAGGTAACACAGGCATCTATGTGAATAGATGTCAATTTAAGGTGCAGCTTTCTGTCCACCTAGTGGAGAGATATATGGAATACCACCAATCAGCTGCACCTGGGTCTTTTTCTTTAATAGCATGGGGGCCTGTGTTATCTCTGTGCTGTGTTTAGACACATCTCAGCTTTTCTAGCAGTGAGTATGGCCATGTTTCTGTTTTTCTTCTGACTGAATAATACAGCCATACTGATCCTGAATATAATCCATTACACTCCTACCAATATTCCTGCCATACAGTGACCATATGGGGTAGATACCAGTTGTACAAAGGCTCTGCAGACATATAAGTGATACAGTACATTCAAGTTTAGTGACTCACAGGTGATGTCTTCTCTGATGGGAGTCATTCCCTTTCTCTATTCCTTCCAGATCGCCATGATCACTTCTCCTGGCCTCGTCCCTGCAGAATTAACCACACAAACATCTTAGATTCTACACTTTCCCAGCACCTCCCTATCAATTCCCCTCTTTACAAACTTCTCATGGAGTGATAGATGGAGTTGGGGGAGTATGGGGCAATACACAGTGGTCAGGGAATTATAGTGTTAGGTGCGGGTTGTATTTTGTTTTGACACTAGGCCGCAGGGGTGAGAGAGGAGGTAAAGGCTACAGCTTACAGGCACATTCTCCTGGAAGGAGACCAAAGAACAACCCCTCTGAGATTGTGGTGTGGCTCTAGCCTGTTCTCCATTTCCTACACCCCCAGATGATCAGCCACAGACATGACCTTCAGGGGTGCAGAGGATGGAGTTTAATACTATTGGATTCATTAGACTACGTCGGACCAGAGTAGCATCTATTTCTAAATGAAAAAGGTCAGCGAGGGCCAATGTCAGGGCAGTTTAAATAAACTGTTTTTTATTTTGTTTCTCTGTTATTTTTTAATTCCAGTGATAGTAATGGAGGTGTCTGTCAGATGCCTCCATTACTATCGCTCGGGCTTGGTGTCAGCCAGCGGCTGTTTTTGTCACCCCAAGGCTGACACTAACCCTCTGTCGCCATTACACCAGTACTCAACACACCAGGGGTACTGGGAAAAGCTGGGTAACCATCAGAAGCGGACCCTCTAAAGTGATGGTCTGCTTCTGTGGCGACTGCGGGCTGGTACTCTTAGACTAGGAAGGGACCAGTATCGATGGACCTTCTCATTCTGACAGTATCAGGCTGCAGCTGTCGGTTTTACCTTGGTTGGTTATGGAAAATGGGGGTGACCCCACGTCATTTATTTATTTATTTTTAAATAATTTATCTATTGAGAATTACAGTGGATCCCATGTGCAGATTCTCATTAAATAAATACATTTTCAGAAAAAAAAATTACGTGGGGTCCCCCCAACGTTCCATAACCAGCCAAAGTAAAACCGACAGCGGCAGCCTGATACTATCTGAATGGGAAGAACCATTGATACTGGTCCCTTCCCATTCTAAAAATACCAGCCCGCAGCTGCTCTAGAAGCGGACCATCACATTAGAGGGTCCACTTCTGACAATTACCGGCTCTTTCCAGTAGCCATGGTGCATTGGGTACTGGGGTAATAGTGACACGTGGTTAGTGTCAGCCTTGGGCAACAAGAAACACCGCTGGCTGACAGCAAGCCCGAGCGATAGTAATGGAGAAACATCTTCCAGATACCGCCATTAAAATCACTGGAATAAAATAAAAAAAACACAGAAACTCAAAAATACACTTTATTTAAATAAACACTCCCTGACACCAGCACTCGTTTACCATTTTATTAAAGGGAATGTGTCATCAAAAAGGACATTGTTTCACTCACATTTTTATGTTCAACACATTTTTTTGCCCATTTTACAAATAAAATCATTAAAATAATAAAAAAGTTACACATATTTGGTATCGCCGCGTCCAAAAAAGTCCGATCTATAAAAATATAACATCATTTATCCTGTACTCTGAACACCGTAGAAGAATAAATATTCCAAACGCCAAAATTGCGTTTTTTTTGTCATTTTACGTCAATCAAAAAATGGAATAAAAATGATCAAAAAAGTTGCATGCATTCCAAACTACTAGCGATAAAAAGTACACTTCAGCCCGCAAAAAAATGCAGCCTCACTGACGTCCGTAGGTGTTAGTACAAAAAAGTTATTGGTCGCACAAATTGGCGCCGTGGCGCAAATGTCAAAAATAGAAAATGTTTGGAATTTTTTTACGGTACCAAAACACAATGGAAACCCTACATGTTTGGTATTGCCGGATGCGTAACAACCTGTAGAATACAGATAACATTATATTTACCGAAGATTGAACGCCGTAAAAGCAAATCACCCAGAAACATGGCGAAAATAAGTTTTTTTTTCACAATTTGTCCCACTTGGAATTTTTTTTGCGGTTTTCCAGTATATTCTATAGTATAGTGAATAACACCATTAGAAATTACATCTTGCCCTGCAAAATAAAAGCCCTCATGTGTCTATGTAGGTGGAAAAATAAAAAAGTAATGGCTTTCCGAAGGCGCGGAGGCAAAAACGAACATGTACCAAAAAAAAAAACGCCGGATCCTGAAGGGGTTAAACAATGACTCATTTTTTATGACACATTCCCTTTAAAGAAATAGACGCAATGCTGTCCGACTAGTCCACCGATCCGTCGTAGTCCAAAAGGGTGCAGTTCGCTCCATGTTCAGAAAGATAAAAATTTAAAAGGTATGGAAGAGTTTTTAACAGTCTCTTATTGAGAAACTGTATTGCAAAGACGGCAAATCACAGGTATTCTTAAATCCCTCTAATTTCCAACAGCCAACTAGGATTAGAAACAGAATTGTTTCTATCAAATATCTGTGAAATGCGGTCAGGTGGAAGAACCGTAACACTAAATCAACAGTGTTCTTCCTTCAGTCCCTGAGATTTACAACTGCCCAGTAGGACTAGCAATTGATACTTTTCAACAAACTATCGTACAAGTGCACGATTAGCGCCAAACTGAGAAACACTGAGTGAAATAGAAGTATTAAAAAGTTATATGGATGGCATATGGCGGTTTTGCCACCACTGATAACAGCCAGCAGTTACTATGAAATATGTGTAAAACAATTTGCGTACAAGTGCACATTTAGCACCAAACTGAGACACACTGAGTGAAATAGAAGTATTGAACAGTTATATGGATTACATATGGCGGTTTTGCCACCACTGACAACAGGCGGCAGTTATTATAAAATATCTGTAAACCAATTTGCGTACAAGTGCACGATTAGCGCCAAACTGAGACGCACTGAGTGAAATAGTAGTATTGAACAGTTATATGGATTACATATGCCGGTTTTCCCACCACTGACAAAAGGCGGCAGTTACTATGAAATAATGTGTAAAACAATTTGCGTACAAGTGCACGATTAGCGGCAAACTGAAACGCACTGAGTGAAATAGAAGTATTGAACAGTTATATGGATTACATATGGCAGTTTTGCCACCATTGACAACAGGCGGCAGTTACTATGAAATATGTGTAAATCAATTTGCGTACAAGTGCACGATTAGCGCCAAACTAAAACGCACTGAGTGAAATAGTAGTATTGAAAAGTTATATGGATTACATATGGCGGTTTTGGCTCCACTGACAACAGGCGGCAGTTACTATCAAATATGTGTAAATCAATTTGCGTACAAGTGCACGATTAGCGCCAAACTGAGATGCCATGAGTGAAATAGAAGTATTGAACAGTTATATGGATTACATATGACGGTTTTGGCACCACTGACAACAGGCGGCAGTTACTATGAAATATCTGTAAACCAATTTGCGTTCAAGTGCACGATTAGCGCTAAACTGAGACGCACTAAGTGAAATAGAAGTATTGAACAGTTATATGGATTACATAAGGCAGTTTTGCCACCATTGACAACAGGCGGCAGTTACTATGAAATATGTGTAAATCAATTTGCGTACAAGTGCACAATTAGCGCCAACCTGAGACGCACTGAGTGAAATAGAAGTATTAAAAAGTTATATGGACTAGATATGGCGTATTGGCACCACTGACAACAGGCGGCAGTTACTACGAAATATGTGTAAATCAATTGGCATACAAGTGCACGATTAGAGCCAAACTGAGACCCCCTGAGTGAAATAGAAGTATTGAACAGTTATAAGGATTACATATGGCGGTTTTGTGACCACTGACAACAGGGGGCAGTTACTATCAAATATGTGTAAATCAATTTGCTTACAAGTTCACGATTAGTGCCAAACTGAGACGCACTGAGTGAAATAGAAGTATTGAACAGTTATATGGATTACATATGCCGGTTTTGGCACCACTGACAACAGGCGGCAGTTACTATGAAATATGTGTAAATCAATTTGCTTACAAGTGCATGATTAGCGGCAGACTAAGACGCACTGAGTGAAATAGAAGTATTGAAAAGTTATATGGATTACAGATGGCGGTTTTGGCACCAAACTGAGACTTCCTCTCTGAGCTGTGACAACAGCTATTGGGACAGGCAATCAGATGTGTAGCTCTGTAGTGAGATCAGTGAGAAATGACGCTGAACAGTAAATGGAGTTGCATACATAAAACGAGGTAATGTGATTTTTGCAGCCAATGAGATCCGTGCACCGCCCAAGCATGATGTCGTACACCCAGCTCACCCTGCTCTATGCTCTTCTCTGATTGGATGGCCACCACAATTACAGGAAGCGCTGAAAAAGGCGCGATTGTAAACATGATAACGATTATCTTTAAGATATTCATGTACACTATCGCGTCAGCAGGAAAATCCGATAAACATAAAAACCGTGCCGATTTCAGCTTTTGTTGACAGTATCGCTCATCCCTATTTATGTGTGTCACGGACGGCGGCGCAGCCCATGGGGCAGGCTGCGAGCGTGTCCGTCCGACTGCTGTCTCCCCGGTACCGGGGGCAAGTTGCTCCGCGGTCCGGGTGCCGGGCCGTGGGCGCACTCATGCCCTGGAGTCAAGTAGCTTACCCGTTCACGCTCCCGACTCCCCGTGCCCTAGTGCCGGTCGGTGCACGCGCCCCCGCTCCCTAGGTTGCGCGCCGTCTTCTGCAGATTTAAAGGGCCAGCGCGCCGGTAATTGGTTGGTGCCGGCCGCTGACCCTATTTAGGGGCTCCGCCGGATCTTTAGTGCCTTTGTAGCCTACTGAGAAAGCGTTTTCTGCCTCGTCCGTGATTCCTGTGTACCAAACCGCGTAGCTTCTGTCTCTCGTCCGCCTGCCCTGACCTACCACCTGACCCCGACTACGACTCTGCCTGACGATTTGGTACCACGCTTACCCTTGGCCGCCACCGCAAGCAAGTCCAGCCAGTGGAAACAACCTGGTAGTTTCCCGCCGCAGCAAGTCCATCCCGCTTTGCGGCGGGCTCGATGAAAACCAGGTTCTACTTAGACTCTGCTCCCTGGTGAGGGCTTTCAACATCGCTTGTGGTGGTCCAGCGTATCCACTACCTCTGTGCGTTATGAATATGAAATATGAACAGCAGTCTGTATGAGAGATAGGAGGAGCAGAGCAGCAGTCTATATGTGAAGGGACTGTAAGCAGTTTACATGTGACGACGGGAACCATCAGCAGCATTCTATGCAAATTCTTAGCGCATATGACAGATAAGGGGGCTACAGTAAAAAAAAAAAAAATGTCATCTTATTTTCCTGTGGTGACTCTGCTGTATCCATAAGGATGCTATGAAAAAGATATCACAGTGGATACCTGTAAAACTTTGTGTCAGATAGGGCTTTAATTGGAAACCTCTCTTTTGTGCACGGCCATAAGCATGGATAATTATTTATATAGGTAGCAGTTTTTCTGGGACAAGAACTCTGCCCTTATTGGCGTTGTCTCACCATGCTGTTTAACAGAGCTACAACCAGTTTCAGGCCCTCACCTGGTTAGGCTGTGAATGGGTCTACAGCAGTGGTTGGCATATCAGCTCTGCTATTCCTAACTGAGCCTATTACAGGGACATTGTTATCAAAAGAGTGTAAACAGTAAGGCAAAAGACTACAGACCTCTAACGTGTTAAAGTTTTTCAGAAATTTAGATAAACAAGCTGCTGTTTTACTGATAGGGCACAGCACGTAATGACATCTCCATGATCAGACAGAGCTGCTGATGCAATGAGAACAGAGAAAAAGCAGAGATTGATGGTTGGTAACCTTGGGAAGCCTGTATAGACAAACAGTATGTAAGATATCATGAAACCAAACAAAATTAGAACAGCAGTGTATTTGGTAATAGACTTTACTTACCCTTGCCTACATGCTTAAAGCTAATCATTGTAATGAGAAAAATCCTTTAAGTGGATGCATTGTCTATTACAGTCACTGTCCTTGGACGGTCTATACACTAGTATATTCTATTATAATATTATATTTTTTATGTTGTAAGGTAATAGACAAAGTGTTCTGAAGTCTTAATTGTGACCCAGCAAGTTAATTCATACTATAGATTTGCTTTAGAAAATTCTGCAACTGTTCCATTCATGTGAATGGAGTTTGCAGAAATCCATGTACATGCTGCAAAACGAACCCCATTCAGATATATGGGAATAATTTTAGTCACATAAATTTCTGCAACAAATCTCCCAAATATGAATAAACTTTAATGCAGATCACAGAGGATCTCATGAAGACCATAATAACTATAACCTTTCTACTTGCTACTGACTGTGCTCCATTTCACCTTTTCCAATGGGGGTTACATTGCTACTAGATGGAACACTGGTATATGTGATTTTATACAAAAAAAAAACAGAAGTTTGACAAAAATAACATGCTTTTTTACTTTTTCTAGGGACTTAGGATTATTTTTGCTGACGGATCAAGGATTATTTTTAGACTCAGTGCTTCAGGTTATGTGGGAACAACTCTAAGAATTTATGCAGAAAGCTATGAAAAAGATCCAAGCAAACACAACAAAGAGCCTCAGGTAAATTGCATGTGTGTAATGGTGGAGCATTACCTAAAGCAATTTAACATATGTATAAAAATTAAGTACAGATTGTTTCATTATGAGATAGTTTATCTTCTAGTAGATCAGTACTCAAGGCTGTTTAGCTTGTATAGCTCTATCTATGGTAAGAAATTAAAATATAAAATATATTAGAAAGTTGTTTAGCTTTTCATGTATGCAACTGTTAAGCATTATTTACATATAGCTGAAAACTCCTTAAGTTTACAATCCAAGAAATCCATTCCTTTGATACTTTAACCCCTCCCTGACATTCAACATACATTTTCTGAAAAATGGCGAGGGACGTCAGAAGATGAGCCTTCTTAATACACAGCGGTGTTAATTTCAGCTGACACCCACTGTCAACCACCAGGATTTTGAGGTTGGACCAGACCCTCATAAATACTTTCTCAGAGCCACAGAGTTTTATTAAATCTTTCCACTAACCCGTCTGTTTGCAGATGATACACTAAGGTTCTGAGCTGTTTAATTTTCAGCAGTTTATACAGGTCTTTCATCTGGACATGAAAGGAATACCCTGATCAGTTAGAATTTCTTTTAGTAGCCCAGTTCTAGAGAGAATGTGAAATAACTCCCTAGCAATGCATTTTGAGGAGGTATTTCACAGTGGAATAGCCTCAGCTTACCTGGTGGCATAGTCAAGCACTACAAAAATATACTGGTGGCCCCTGGCAGACTTGACCCTACCAAATCCATCGCTATCCTTTCGAACAGAACCTCAATTATTGATAGGGGTATTAATGGACTCCTAAAATGGGACATAAAAGCCATCAACTGACAAGTTGGGCAGGACTTACAATAATTACTAATTTCTTGATAACAGCCTGGCCAATAAAGACTTTGCAGGACTCACTCCTGTGTTTTGTCTGCCCCCAGGTGAACCCCTAACACATGCATGTGAGATATATAAAGGATCACCCTCCTATAAGGCACTGGCACCAACAATTGTTCTACCACTTCTTCCCACACAGCCCAGTACCTGCCCACCTCCCCCTCACCCTGTCCCACTCACTGCAAGGCACATGGCAGCTCATGGAAAGTCTTCCATTTCCTCAGCAGATACAGCAAGGATACAACAACAGAGCAAGTTGCAGTCAAACTGGGAAGCACATCCCAGCTGGACCTTGAAATGCATGAGTAGTCATCCCATCCAGCTCTTTGACTACTCCAGATTAGCCGTATTAGCAGGTACACTAACTGTAAGCAAGTGTCAGCTGCCTACTGTGACTGACAACTGTGAAAACTGAGGCTTATTCACCAAGGTCAGGTACCTTGGTGACACATACCTGCTGTTAATAACGGATTCTTCTTACATAACACCCTTTTGTCCAAAGTCATGGTTCTGGACACCTTTAGTCAGCATGCAGTTTACCCTAGACAGGACATCTGGATTACCTTGCAGTTTGCCTAGCCTTTTTTATAATGAAAAATTGAGGTCCAAGAGCCTAGAGCCAGTGGGGGACACAAGCATGTTTCCCTTTTTTTTTCTCTTAACCACCCGAGAGGGACGTGATCCAACACCAGCCTAAACTTATGCCCTAACAAGTAATATCAGAGGGAATGCAGTGCCCACTTAATGGCTAGGCATTCCTTATTAATAATTGAGCAGTTCTGCTCTGCTGGGGTCAACTTTCTACCAAATAACTGACTAGATGTTCCTCTTCACTCATGATTTGGGACCCAAACCTACATCAGATGCATCCATTTGAAAGACAACTTCTCTGGAGAAGTGTGGGGGGACTAATACAGGATGCTCCCCTTCAAACCATTCTCACCTCTGCTGCCTGTCTCATCCACCTCTCTCCTCGTTACTCCTCTACCTCTCCTCTCTGCCGATCCCTTCACTGGCTACCAATTGCCCAGCGAATTGATTTCAAAGTTGCTAACCCTGACCTAAAATGGCCTCCATAACCTCTCCCACCCCTTAAATTCCTCTGCCTTAATTCCAGATATCTCCCCCTCAAGAAATCTCCGCTCCTCACGGGGACGTTCTTCTCTTTTTCCCTCTTATCAGCTCCTCACATAACCGTCTCCCAAGACTTTCTCGTGCTTCTCCCCCCACTCTGCAATGCCCCTGCCCCAACATTCAGCTCTCTTTCCTCTCCACCGCTTTCAAAAGCAACCTGAAAACCCATTTCTTCAGGATTGCCTATAACCTACAATAACCCTGCTGCCACTGTACTACTCCGCATACATGTCTGCCCCTCACCTCCTGTCTCTTCCCTCCTCTTTGTAGATTGTAAGCCCTTGTGGACAGGGTCCTCTCTCCCTCTGTTGTGCCAGTTGTAAGTCATTCATCGTTATTATTGTACTCATTTGACTTATGTATGTAACCCCCCTCGAATGTTCAGCGCCATGGAATAAATGGCGCTTTAAAATAAATAATAATAATGTTTGCAAACGGCCAATTTAAGTTTCTGAAATGTTCCTTCAGCCTCTGGGGATCACTTAACCATGACCGACTTTACACCCTTCATTAGGTCAGGGAAACCACTGTTTCTTTGAATTTGTGAATACACCTTCTATAACACCCCACAGGTCCCAGGAATACCCTGACCTGTTTCTTGTTAAGTGGGCGGGACTAGTTTTGAATGGCCTCTACTTCATTCAGTTGAGGTTTTATCTCCCTTCATCCGAAATTTAACCCAAATACCGGGTCCCCATTCATCCCCATGTCATACTTGGATTGATCATCGAACTGGCCTTTCTTAATGAGCTCAGGACGGTTTGTACTTTACTGAGGTGACTCTTCCAATCATGATATCAGTATAGCATCCAAGTTAACGGCTGTATATTTTCTATGGGGGCATAAGATACGTTCCATCACCCTCTGGAAATTAGAAGGGGAATCAAACCTAATTGCATCCTGATGTAATGGAAAGAACCATTAGCCTTCTTAGACAACGAGGTCTGCCAATAACCTTTGGTGAGATCTAGGGTAGGGATGTAGTGAGCTGGACCTAACCTCTCGATAAGCTCATCTGCCCTAGTCATGGGGTAGGCCTCCACTTTGAATACTTTGTTAAAGGGGTTTTATGACTACAAAGATTAGCTTTCAACACGCTGGCCAGTCGAACCTCTATAAAGCCTCCCTTATGGATCTCCGGGCTTCGCATTTGCCATCATGGCTACGTGGAACTGGGGTCTCCTTGAACCAGATGTCTTGAGTCAACAGGGCCATCTGTTGTTTCAGGAGTTGGTTAGGCTATTGCTGTCCCCTTAACGACTTTATAATGTAATCCATAATATCTGTCTGGGTCTTTATTTGGGCCACAGCCTTAACCCAGGACATACACATGCACCCGTGGAGCTATGCCAACATCCTTTACCAATTGTAGGGACCAGTTCAAATGGTACTCTATAAACACAAGATCAGCATCAATGTTTCAGGTGGTCTTTATTGTGTTCATGTTGAAAACAAAACAAAAAAGCTTGCTTCAGCCGCACACTGGTGCCCAAAAATATAGTCCTTTGCAGAGACAAATGTCTCTGTAAGGCAGCAGCTGGGAAGGTCCCAGCCAGAGTTATTGCATATACCTGGAGAAGCACAGATGGATGTCGCCAAGGTAAGGAAAAAGCCATTATATAGGTGTCAACTCCATCAGGCAGTTGACACATGTTTAAATGTTAGTATGGCTGTCTCAGCCATTCTGGAACGGCTTTTTACTGGGATAAGGCAAAGTGTTGGGTGGGTGCCTACTCCCCATGTTCCACGCCAGGATTTACCTACCCTATATAAAGTCAGCTGATTAGAGGTGGCCACTACTCTGGACTAACCATTTGGGCTTGAGAGGTGTTACACTGGAGGAAGTCAGTGTCTACCACACAGCTTTTGGTTTGCTTCTGCAAGGTTCTAGTGAGTGGAACTAACCTGTCTAGTAAGTGCTCAGATGAGCAGATTTTTGTTTGCATTGTACCTGTATAGCGTTTTGCTAAATAAAAAAAGACCCATATTTGCACCCAAGACTGTCTCTGTCTCTATGCCTAAGAGACTTATGATATAATCCTGGAGCCATAAAAAAAAAAAAAAAATTATATATAATATATATATATATACAATATATATATATTATATATATAAATTGTAATATATATATTAATATGTATATATATATATATATATATATATATATATGTATATATATATAATATAATTTATAATTATTTATTTATACCATATAACCACAACCCTGGGAGATAGCCAATCTCAGGACGGCGACTATAATAAAATATTTATGCAGGATTCTTATATGACTGAAATCTAATACAATGTAAAGTAGTCAGTGTACAGCATATATAACAGTATACATTTAGTGTGCCCTCAAGATAACTAAACACACCATCATCAATGTCTAAACCGCTGGGAACAGAATTGAATACACCAATATGCGAAAATAGATAAATTGTGCCCAATGTACCATTTTCTCTCCATGGTCTCATGTGACCTGTTATTATTACAAGGTCTCAGATGTAAATGGGGACCAAGTGTGCTAAATTTGGTGTTATTGCTCTCACACTCTCTCATACTGGTCACTGGAAGTTTAACTGGGCACCTCATGGCAAGAACTCTCTGAGGATCTGAAAAAAAGAATTGTTGCTCTTCGTGAAGATGGCCTAGGCTATAAGTAGATTGCCAACACCATGAAACTGAGCTGCAGCATGGTGGCCAAGACCTTGCAGCGGTTTAAAAAGAAAGGTTCCACTCAGAACAGGCCTTGCCATGGTTGACCAGAAAAGTTTAATGTACCTGCTCAGCATCATATCCAGAGATTGCCTTTTTAAAATAGACATATGACTGCTGCCAGCATTGCTGCAAAGGTTAAAGGGGTGGGGTCGTCAGACTGTCAGTGCTCAGAAAAAAGCTGGCCCAGAAAATCATCTTCTAAAGATGATGCACAAGAAAGACCACAAACAGTTTGTTGAAGACAATCAGACTAAGGACATGGGTGATTGGGAACCGTGTCCTGTGGTCTAATAAGCCCAAGATAAACTTATTTGGTTTATATAGTGTCAAGTGTGTGTGACGGCAACCAGTTGAGGAGTACAAAGAGACACAGATCCATTGCCAACTGGGAAGTGAGTTTGCTGCTCACTGAACAAGCACTTGCTGGGGTAGATGATGGGGAGGATGGCAGCATGGTCGTGCCGGGAAATAAGGCAGCTGGATGGGTGACAGTCAGAAAGAAGGGTTAATGGAAAAGTGTCAGGGAGGCTAGTCCGGATCTGGCACACCCCAACAAATTTGGAAGATTGGCGGATGATGGTTCAGAAATAGCTGTGCTACAGCAAGACACTTACCCTGTCTTCTCCAGTTAGGTGGGGAATAGGAGTGCAGGGCAGGCTAGACAAGTGCTGGTAGTTGGAGACTCCATTATCAGGGTAAAAGACAAGGCGATCTGTCACAAAGACCGGGAACGTCGAACAGTATGTTGTTTACCTGGGGCCCGAGTTCAACATATCGCGGATCAGGTAGACAGATTACTGAGTGGAGCTGGTGAGAATCCAGCTGTAATTTGTGCACATTGGTACCAGTGACAAATATATTGTATGTTGTTTACCTGGGGCCCGAGTTCAACATATCGCGGATCAGGAGGACAGATTACTGAGTGGAGCTGGTGAGAATCCAGCTGTAATTGGTGCACATTGGTACGAATGACAAAGTTAGAGATATGTGGAGTGTCCTAAAAATGATTTCAGGGACTTGGGCCAAAAGCTCAAGGCAAGGACCTTGACGGTTGTATTTTACAAATACTACCTGTACCATGGGCAACACCAGAGGGGCAGTAGGAGATTAGTGAGGTGAAAAAATTAGTGTAGGAAAGAGGGATTTGGGCTTTTGGAGAACTAGGCTGATTTCTGTCTTAACCACATTGCACAAAAATTTCCTCTAAAATATAACTTTTAATTCAATCAGTCTAAAAAGTAGCAATCTAAGTGTAAGAATAAACAATTTAAGTAATGGGACATATACAAAAGGGCCGCTAGGGAGAGTCCTATCTCTATCCCTATAGATCTTGACCTCCTACTGTCCCTCAGCAGGGACCCCGCCCCAAAAAGGGCGACCCCACAGAAAACTCTCCCCTACAAATCCCTAATCCTTACTCCTAAGCTCATTCAGGGGCAAATAAACATTAAACCCTTCTATCAGTAAAATAGATAAGAAGTATATGGTAGACAAAATAAGGGAAACGCAATGTCTCATTAAGTGCATTGCAGTATATATATATCTAGAAATAAATCCCCATCACATATCTGAAAAATGGCTCCCCAGATGCAGCGTTTCGTCCCACTCTCAGGGACTTATCAATGGGGTGACTCAATACTTACAAACAGACGTAATCCAGCATTTTTATATAACAATCATGTAGTGATGGATAAAGTACATATTACCCGGTATTCACTTTTCTCCCTATGGCTGGTGTGCCTAGCAGGGAGTGTTCTGCGAGGAGCTAGTTTGCTTCTCAATGATGGGAACTGCCAAGGTGATGGTCAGCACTTGGGATGTCCCATACTCTGTCAGAACCCCAGGGTTATATGTAGAGCCAATTCGCTCCTCCTAATCCAAAGAACTCCCCTCTCATAACCACAAATAGAGTAACTCCTATTAAATCTATCAATGAGGCTAACAACACATACCTAGCTTTTACCATGGCGCCGATGTTCTCCGCGTTCTATGCTTAAAACTGCGCAGGTACGGGCATTGTGTAATGGCAACCACCGGCCATACTCCTGTACTCCGCATGCGTGGGATATTCAAAGATGGCCGCGGTATCCTGTAATGGCGCTCATCGGCCAAACGCATCATACCACACATGCGCGAGTTTTTCAAAGATGGCCGCTCCTAGTCGCGCATGCTCAGATATACAAGAGGTGCCGAGAGCATCTATCTATTGGTGCAGTATCACATCAGAGGGATTGACAAATACACCTATATCCCTAGAGCCTCACACCGATTACCTTGTTATTAAATTGGCCCTTATTTATAGGTAAAATAGATAATACAGACAAACTAGTAACTGATTTTGCTAAGCCTCATATGTATTAGTATTTTCAATCTAATAAAGATGGAGATCAATAAATGTGGTTCAAAACATAATTCCTAAAGAGAATAATGGCGTCAAAAGGTATGTACCCCGAGACCTTCATGTTTACAGGCTGAATCTAGAAGTAGAAAACAAATGTAAAAGAAACCCACAATGACAACATAGGCAAGTACAGGAGATAACCTCTATTTAAAGAAAACAAGCAAAGGACAGTGATTCAGTAAGGCCCTGAGGGTAAACACAATCTAACCTGTAAATCCATTGTATTTCCGTTTTGAGAATCAATTTGTCTCAATCCCCTCCTCTTATTGAGGGGTTGAACAATATCGATCCCTCTGAACTGAATGGATTCTGCTTTCACTTCATGTTTTTCCCAGACATGTCTGTCCCCCATGTGCTCACCTATCCTTCTTCTAAATTCACGTTTGGTATTACCCACATATTTGAGCCCACAGGGGCATGTAGCCAAATAAATTACGCCAACCAATATACAGTTGATGAAACCTTTAATCGTGTATTGTATACTTTCCCTTCCCTTTCCAAATTGTTTACAATTCACACCGAAACGACAGAACTTGCATTTACCGCACCTAAAGCAACCATTAGGCTGTCTATTCAACCAGGTCTCTCTCTGAGAGGTTGCGCAAAAATTACCCCTCACAAGGCGATCTCCATGGCTTCGCCCTTTCCGATAGGTGATCTTAGGGGTAGCAGACAATAGCATTCTAAGATCCTCGTCCTGTAGAAGAATTCTCCAATATTTTCTAATAATTCCCTGTATTTGATCTGCACAGGAATTATATTCTCCAATAATTCTTAAGTCGATCCTTTCAGTTTCTATGGATTCTATCTTATTCCTTCTTGGAACAAAAAGATCAATTCTATCCTCATTCAACGCTTTTTGGCAAGCCTCCTTTAAAGGTTAGCATGGATATCCCCTCGCCTTAAACCTTTCCTTTAGATCTTTTGCCTGCTCTTCGAATATACTTATATCAGAACAATTCCTCCTCAGGCGGAGATACTGCCCCCCCGAGGGATCCCTCTCACTAGGGATCCCTCTCTCCCACCTCATGAGGCTGTTAGTAGCCGTAGATTTTCTGTAAACCTTGGTGTTCAACGTAAAATCAGAATTTTTTGATATAGTCAAATCCAAAAAGGTAAAGTATATTCATTCCACATATTTGTGAATCTTAGTCCTATATCATTCTGGTTCAGAGACTCAGCAAATTTTTCAAATGATTATTCCATCACCTTTTCATAATATTAAGATGTCATCTATAAAATGAACCCACACAAGTATCTTCTCATTCATACTTTCTCCTTCCTCTCTAAACACTATTGTGTCCTCCCACCAGCCCAGGAACATATTAGCATATGTGGGAGCACTAGGGCTCCCCATAGCAGTGCCCCTGAGCTGGTGGTAAATTTTTCTATCAAACACAAAAAAATTTTTTCAAGAGAGAATCTTAGAAGTGCTAAGATAAATTCATTGTGTTGTCTGAACTGTAGCCCCCTTTATTCCAAGAAGTAATTAATTGCCTTCATCACTTGCTCATGTGGTATCGAAGAGTAGAGAGCCTCTACATCAATACTACAGCCAGGTATGTGTTGTTAGCCTCATTAATAGATTTAATAGATGTTATTCTATTTGTGGTAATGAGAGTGCAGTTATTTGGATTTAGCGGAGCGAATTGGCTCTACATATAACCCTGGAGTAGTGACACAGGGTATGGAACATCACAAGTGCTGCCCATCACCTTGGCAGTTCCCATCATTTGGAAGCAAACTAGCTCCTCGCAGAAAACTTCCTGCTAGGCACATCAGTCATAGGGAGAAAAGTGAATAGCAGGTAATATGTACTTTTTCCATTACCACATGACTGTTATATAAAAATACTGGATTACGTCTGTTTGTAAGTATTGAGTCATTTACAAGTCCCTGAGAGTGGGACGAAACGCTGCATTTGGGGAGCCATTTTTCAGATATGTGATGGGGATTTAGCTCTAGATGTATATTGGGATGCGTTTAATGAGACATTACGTTTCCCTTTTTTCATGTCTACCCTATACTCCTCATCTATTGTACTGATAGAAGGGTTTAATGTTTATTTGCCCCTGAATGAGCTTAGGAGTAAGGATTAGGGATTTGTAGTGGATAGTTTTTGCGGAGTCAACCTTTTTGGGGCGGGGTCCCTGCTGAGGGACAGCAGGAGGTTAAGACCTATAGGAATAGAGATAAGAATCTCCCTAGCGGCCCTTTCGTAGAAGTCCCATTATTTGTTTGTTTATTTTTGCACCTGGATTGATATTTTTAGACTGATTGAATTAAAAGTTATATTTTAGAGGAATTTTTTGTGCAGTGTGGTTTGGATATTGTTTGTTCCTCAATTACGGATTTGGGAATTATTTTGGAATTTGACTTCTGTCTTGGCTACAGACTCTATGGTAGGGACAAAATGGCCAGGAAGTTGGAGGAGTATTTAAACTAGGGACTGGGAGAGAGGAAAACTACACATATAGTGTGCAAGATAGTCAAGATAGAGATCTGGGAATTAGTAAAAGATCAGGGGGTGGAGTGGAGAGAAGGGGTGTAGTAATAGATAATAAGGACAGGGTTAAACAAGAAAAAAACAAAAAACCTCTAAATTGCATCGTGACCAAAGCCAGGAGTCTCACCAATAAAATTAATGAACTAGAATTATTTATTGATGAAGAAAAGTATGATATTTTGGGGGTAACTGAGATGGCTGAATGAGCGTTATGACTGGGCGGTTAACTTATAGGGTTACAGTTTATTTCGAAGCAGTCGTAAAAGTCAAAATGGGGAAGTTGTATGTCTTTATATAAAATCCTGCCTGAAGCCAACACTATGGGAAGATATAGATACAGGAAATGAACATGTGCGGTGATTATGGGTAAATAATCATGGGGGTAATAACAATAATAAAATTCTATAAGAGTTCTGTTATAGGCCACCAAATATAACAGAACCCAAGATATATTCCTCAAACGAGACAGCTAATCATAATTAGGTTGTTATTATGGACGACTTCATCTACCCTAACATAAATTTGGAAACTGAAACCTGTGGCGGTCATAAAGGAAATAGGTTTTTGTCAATAACTAAAGATGGTTACCTTTCCCAACTGGTGCAGGAGCCGACTAGAAGAAAGGCCCTTTTGGACTTAATATTGACTAATAGACCTGACAGAGTAACAAAGGTTCAGGTTGGGGGACACCTAAGAAATAGTGACCACAACATAATACATTTCCAATTAACCTTCAATAGAGTATTTTGTTTAGGAGCCACAAAAACATTTAATTTCAGGAAGTCTAACTTTAATCTGCTTTGATAAGCCCTAAACCGCATTGACTAGGAAAAGATCTTCAAAAATAAAAGAACAGAAAATAAATGGGAGATCTATAAGAACATCTTAAGCATCCACTGTGAGGGGTACATGCCTTATGAAAATAAAATGATTAGAAATAGGAAATAACCAAAGTGGATCAACATGTAAAGGAGGCAATAAATAATGAAAATAAAGGGCAACTTGTGTGAACTCTGGCGCTGATAGACCAGTTCTAAATCGCTTTAAGGTAGTATAGACTGTATGAACCTGTTCTTCTGCAGTTCCTACATATAGGCGCAGTCTAGTGCCAATACGACAACTCAGGCTCAGGCAGACCACCTTTTACCTGGTCTGACTGTTCTAACTGTTCTGCACCAAAATTTTGGAGTCAAAGAATCAAAAATGTGTTTACTTCTACTAATGTGGTGCGACACACCCCCAGAACACCCCAAAACTTTGGCGGCCTAAAAACTGTCTTTGGTGCGGTACCGAGGCACTTATTGAGCCAACGTCTGGAGTACACCTGTTCATACAACTATAGAACTGGTCTACTACAGCTTTTTGAGGCCAGAATTCTGGCGCAGCCCCGTTCATACATGTCGCCCAAAGTGTTTAAGCTATTTAAACAGGAGGGCAGTTAGGGTGCACTTAATGCTATAAGGAAACAAAAAATGTAAAACAATGATAAAGACAGCAAAGCTGGAGACAGAAAGGCATCCCCAGCTTAGTATTACCAACATTACATTGCAAATCTCTGTACAGTGCTTTAATATGGACACATATTTAACTCCCTGCAGGCTGTGAGCGGCGCCTGTGATATTTCCTGGCTGTCTTGTTTCCCATGTTTTTCTATTTAGTGCTTGCTTTATATGTGTACCAGACCTCGGCTTGTTTACTGACCACGGCTTGTCATCTGATTTCGTACCTCGCTCCCGTTCGTGTTTTGACCTCGGCTTGTTTGCTGTTTCCTCTCTGGTTCTGTTTTGTGGCTTGCCGTTTCTGATTTATTGACCCAGACTGTCTGACTCTTCTTCGTCCTGACGGCCCCAGCACTCTAGCTGCCTAGGGCAGCATGTCAAGTAGGCAGGGACAGTGGGCTGGGTTCCAGTTGGGGATCACTGTACCCCCCTTGACGGGACATTATCACAGGCCTAAACCGTCACTGCTCTCCACTCGCTATGAACCCCATGACAGCTCTGGTAGAGCAGAGCTCTAGGATCTGGCGCTGAGGGTACAACAGCAGGAGACTTCCTCAAGTCAGAGTATTCCTGGATTACCTGCCCCCCCCCCCCCCTCTGGAAACCCCCTATTCAGTTGCCTGATAGGTTCTCAGGCAACAGGAGGGCCTTTTTGACATTTAGGGAAGGATGTCGCCTGTATTTTAGGCTCCACCCACATACCTCAGGTAATGTGGAGCAGATAGTGGGAATTGTTATGTCCCTTCTTCAGGGTTTCCCCCAGGAGTGGGCATTTTCCTTACCCCCTGATTCACCAGAACTGTCTTCCGTGGACAGGTTCTTTGTCTCCTTGGCCATACTTTTTGATGACCCTCATAGGAAAGCTGTGGCCAGGGCTCAGCTGACCACTTTGAAGCAGGGTAAAAGGATTGTGGAGCACTATTGCTCCGAATTTCGTCGCTGGTGTGTTCCATCGGGGTGGAACGACCTAGCTCTTAGATGTCAGTTTAGATTAGGGTTAGCCGACCATGTGAAGGATATGTTGGTGGCTTACCCTACCCCTGGATCTTTAGATGAGGACATGGCACTAGCCATTCGTCTGGACAGACGTTTTAGGGAGAGACGTCAGGAAAAGGTTCTTCCTCCTGTGGTCCACTCCATGGTTACCTCTACACCCGCTGTTTCTGATTTAAACCCAGATGAGCCCATGTAAGTGGGGGCTTCTTCCACAACTTCTGCTTGCAACCTTTGGACTTCTCATTGTACCCAGGAATTGTGCTTTTACTGTGGCGAAGATGGACACCGCATCCGGATGTGCTCCAAAAGAAAGACCAGGCCGGAAAACTCCAGCACCTAGGTGATTTGCACGAAGGTCACCTAGGCGAACAGGTATTTCCTATTGTATCCACAAAGTTGCTGCTCCCAGTAAAGATCTCATATTTGTCTCTGTCTGGTGCTGGGAATGCTTTTGTGGATTCCGGGTCATGTAACGCCTCACTTGCGTTCGGACGCCATCTTGGGCCGTCCTGTGGGTACTTAGCTCCGGGATCGCCGTCTTTTGGTAAAACGTACTGGTCCTCCAACATACGCACACTGACAAATGCTTCTTCTTAACACTCCACCTGTTTATTCCAGTACAGGTTTACAGCATGGCATACAACCAAAACATAAACAAAATCCTCGGCCGTCTAGCCACTAACTAAACACATATTTGCCTCTCTAACCTGTGGCCTGGATCTACCATCCAGCACCCCAGCAAACACTTCACCAGTCTCCACTGGTTCTGGCTTCCTCAAGCCTCTGGGGGCCAGAGCCTTTCACCTTGGCTCCACTGCTGCTCCACTTGCAATAGCAGACCATGCCTCCGATCATCTGGAGTAGGAGATCTTTAATAGGTCTCCTGAGAAGCACCCAATACCTGGGTTGGAACACAGAGACCTGGAACGTGGGATCAATGACCCACCCATCTACAGTTGTTCCGGGAAGGCCAGCCCTTAATGGCTGGACATTAGCCATGCTATGCACAAGAGTCAGCACCCTAATGTTGCTGACTGACAATACCTGGCTTCCCCCACCGAGATCAGGCTCTCGGTGGCACGTACGCCACCTAGTGGCAGAACCATGCGACAACCCACGGTCGCTCTGCCACAGTCAGCTTCCAATTTTGTAGACGCATCCTTTGCCAAACGTCTGGGCCTACCTTAGAGACCTCTATCTGACTCCCTGCTAGTTGTGTATTCTATTTATCATGGAGGGGCTGCCCGCTGATGTAGTGTTGGGGTTGCCCTGGCGTCAGAATCATAACCCCGTGTAATTCAGGAGAATTAATCAAGTGGGGACAACAGTGTTTTGACAGATGTCTCCGTATCATACTGAGCAATAGAGAGGTGGAGCAGATTCCTGTTTTCTTTCTTCACTTTGCTAAAGTATTTTCTCAGAAACAGCCAGAGATACTACACCCTCATATATCTTACGACTGTGCCATTGTCCTATTGCCTGGAGTGAAGTTTCCTAAGGGGAGGATATATAATCTGTCAGGTCCTGAGAGACTAGCCATGAAGCAAGATATTGCAGAAAGCTTACAGAAGGGGCATATCCGACCTTCTATGTCCCCTATGGGTACAGGGTTTTTCTCTGTAGGAAAAAAGGATGGAGGCCATGCATAGATTACCGTTAACTGAACAAAATAACAGTAAAAAAACAATACCCCTTACCCTTAATTCCTGATCTGTTCAATAAAATCCAGGGAGTGAAGTGGTTTTCCATGTTGAACCTGAGAGGGGCCTGTAACCTCATCCGTATCCGAGAAGGGAATGAGTGGAAAACCGCGTTTAACACTCCTGAGGGTCATTTTGAATATCTGGTTATGCCGTTTGGGTTGTGTAATGCTCCCACAGTCTTCCAGAACCTGGTAAATGATGTTTTCCGAGAAATCATTAGTTGTTATATGGTCATTTGCCTGGGTGACATTTTAATCTATTCGGAAGATTGGTCGTCACACGTTAAACACGTACGACAGGTATTGCAAATCCTGAAGGAAAATAGTTTATTTGTTAAGCTTGAAAAATGTGTTTTTGGAGTGCAGGAGGTACCTTTTCTTTGGTAAATCCTGACTCCTAACTCATTTCGTATAGACCCCTGTAAAATTCAAGCTATTCTTGATTGGGTCCGCCTTTCATCCCTGAACGCCCTAGAGTGATTCCTAGGGTGTGCTAATTACTATCGTAAATTTATTCATAATTTTTATGTCTTAGTTGGGCCGTTGACTGACATGGGGTAAAGTTCAGTAATTGGCAACCTGAGGCCGTTGAGGCGTTTGAGAAACTTAGGCAGTGTTTTGTATCAGTTCCTGTGTTGATTCAAGCAGATCATAATAAACCCTTTGTTGTTGAGGTTGATGCTTCTGAGTATGGTGCTGGGGCTGTCCTGTCTCAGGGATCCACTACTATGACTAACCTTCACCCTTGTGCCTTCTTTTTGCGTAAATTTTCCTCGGCTGAAAGGAATTATGATGTTGGGAATCAGGAGTTGTTGGCTATTAAGTGGGGCTTCAAGGAATGACGCCACTTCCTCGAATGTGCCCAACATCAAGTCACAGTCCTTACAGATCATAAGAATCTCATCTTCTTAGAGAGTGCTAAAATATTGAATCCACGTCAGGCACGTTGGACGTTATTTTTTAGACGCTTTAACTTTGTTGTTACTTACAGAGATCCCTGGACAAGATTATAAAAAATTACTTTTATTAGCTTATTAAAAAGACCCAACCAAGGTCTAACGTAACAAAAAATCAACTTCAAATACACAAGGTGATACTAAACCAGGTTTCAGTTATGCAACAATACTGACCCTAGTGCATCCTAACAGGCTTAATCTCCCTACCAAAACATGAGAACATCGTCCTGATAAGGACGGTCTCATCTGCAACCTGGAAACACAAATCCCTAATTTCGCCGTACCATATACCAGTGACAATAGATATATGGAAGCACAACAATTGAGTAAATATGCAGATCCACTTTTCAAATAAATGGTGGCGTATAGGTAGCGAAACCAGTAGTCCAAGAAACTTCCAGACACAAAGATCCTTACAACTATCAATAGGACATTAATCACATGCCCAAATACAGTATCCCTGCCCGACGCGTTTCCTTCCTCCTATAGCAGAGGAGTTTATCAGGGGCAAACACAAAACAGTAAAGAATAAGGAGGATAAACCAATCAGTGGATCAGTAAAACACAGATGAAGAGCATCTCATACCATGTCCCCCGGTCAAAAGATTGCCATGTTATATGAAGAGAGACCCGAAGTGTACAGGTAATTCACCTAACAAGAGTGAGGAAGCTGGTCTCAGCTCTCCGCAGACACTCACCACATGTCTGTGTTCGGCATCTGACGTCAGGTAGTGCGCCCCGCCCACATTTATGACTCGTCTGATTCACCAGCAATCTACACAAGCCCACAGTCCTGATGACACAGTGGGAGTGTGCTGTGCGCCTAGAATAAACAGTAAGCGCATGCAGGACATTAAATCTGCCAGCGGACTAAGAGAGTGTGCAACGGCGCTTAAGTGTATTAACATTATAAGCACGGGACTTGCGGCCAAAATCCAAATACATATTCTTTAACACATGCCAATCAGCCTTATTATTTCAAAAAGGCAAAAGAAAATAAATAAAGAGGATAAGATGTTATTATGGCAAAACCACTCATAGGGAGAGATAATATATACCCAAGAAAGTAACAAACACGGAGAGACAGGGCAGAGGTAAAGAATAATAATATATCACTCTTCCAAACGAAAGGATGGTAAGTGATAGGGACACAGTAATCGGAAGCAGACATACATCAGAACACAGAGGAATCAGGCAACTCAGATAAAACAATTATAATTGAGCTGATCATTTAATCCTTGTGGAAAGATGGTGCCTAACCTAAAAATCCACTTAGTCTCCACTTGTTGGAAACTCTTATCGACATTTCCACTGCGTATGGAGGGTCTAATTAGTTCCAGAGCCTCAAACTTCATGGTCAGAGTTATTACCACAAAGTACTTGTACCATGTGTCTTGCCAGAGGTGTAACCCTCTCATTGCGGATGTCCCCAATATGTTCTAGAATGCGTTGCTTCCACATCCTCATGGTCTTCCCAACGTATTCCAGAGGACACGTACAGGAGGCTTTATAAATGATGTTACATGATTTACAGTTAATACAATCTCTGATTACATAATTCTGTTTCCTTATATAACTGTACACTTTTTTTGTTTGTCTGACCCATTGGCACGCCTTACAGCGCCCACACTTAAAACATCCTTTTGGCTGTCTATTGAGCCACAAAGTCTGTGGTTCCTGTGGTTGAAGGTGACTATGTGTTAACCTGTCACCTAAGCTCCTACCCCTCCTGTATGTTATCTGTACGCGTTCTGGGATAACCTCTATATGATCTTTATCCATTCTGAGGATATCCCAATGCTTCTTCAAGGAGTCCCTGATTTCCTGATGTGCCCTATCAAAAGTTGCGATTAATCTAATCTGTTTCTCAGCTTGTTCCTTCTTTTTAGGCACCAAGAGTTGTGAATGTTCCTGTGTTAATGCATATTTCAATGCCTGTTTAATGATCCTACCAGGATATCCCCTGTTCTTAAACCTCCTCTCCATTTTCCTGGCTTCACAGTAGAATTCTGTCAAGTCAGAGCAGTTCCTCCTTAATCTGAGAAACTGCACTTTTGGGATACCCCTTTTCAGAGTAAAGGGATGATAGCTCTTCCAGCTTAACAAGCTGTTTGTTGCTGTTGGTTTACGGTATATTGATGTAATCAGTTCACCCGTCTCTTTTTTTATGATTCTGACATCCAGAAATGCCAAAGTATTTGTGTGCCATTCTGATGTGAACTTAAGACCTATCTCATTTTGATTTAATGTTTTAACCTAGTCCACAAATTGTTTAACCTGACCAGCCCACATTATAATAATATCATCGATGTAGTGGGCCCATAATGTGGCATTTGATTGAGATATTAGGGTATCATCACCAAAAACAATGGTCGTCCCCCACCAACCCAGGAGCATATTTGCATACAGGGGCTACCCATAGAAGTGCCCCTGAGTTGGTGGTACACGCGACCATTGAACAAAAATAAGTTTTTAGTCAATACAAATTCCAAAAGCCTGAGGATAAATTGATTATGCAGATGGAATTGGGAGCCTCTCATAGACAAAACATAGGTGCAACACTCGTGTGGCTGTAGTATACATACATATTCCAGTAACAGTGGCACACTATAAACTGAAGCACTATCAAAGGGGACATAGGAATTTTGAAAAAAGCATTTCTGCGATCTAGGATATATGAATTTTTTTTTTGAGATTCTCAGTTCACACTTTTGATCAAAACTGTTTAAGCCACTTCCGAACTTCAACGAGATCTCAAGGCAAGTGGTCCTACACTATTGATTCCTACACTATTGATACCTCTCGACTTCTCAGCCACTGTTAAAAATTGTGAGGGAGAAATGCCACTTAAAAGCCACATTTCTGTTCCAAAGGACCACGATTATTGCTGTATCTCACAGCAACATGACCCCAAAAAATTATAAATATGACTTCTCAGCCACTGTTAAAAATTGTGAGGGAGAAATGCCACTTAAAAAGCCACATTTCTGTTCCAAAGGACCACGATTATTGCTGTATCTCACAGCAACATGACCCCAAAACATTATAAATATGACTTCTCAGCCACTATGAAAACTTGTGATGGAGAAATGCCACTTAGAAGCCATATTTCTGTTCCAAAAGACCATAATTATAGCTGTATCTCACAGCAACATGACCTCAAAACCATTGACAATGTGCAAACTTCTAAAGATAAAGTGAGTACATGGAATACGGTGTTGTCATGAAACTTTGCTGTCTTTTACAGTCTCCACACTGCAAAACCAGCAAAATGAACTGTTGGGAACTGAGAATAAAAATCGCAGAAAGAAATGATCATTTTAAAAAACATTTTTCAAGAGGACCATTTCTGTTTGAAGAGGAATGTGAAGTAGACCGGCAACTAATCGGTGACCTCGGCAATTGGGGCCACAACATCATCAGAGATCTATGCCTAATTAATCTTGATGAAAGACAACGATCCACATTATCTGTGGAAAGCCGGATGCGTTTGTCTGTAATGACTCCTCCGGCTGTGCTGAAGGTCCGCTCAGATATGACGCTGGTTGCTGGGCAGACAACACCTCTATGGCGTGGCGAGCCAGCTCGGGCCATTCGTCCATTTTGGAAACCCAGAAGTCTATTGGGTCCGGAACACATACAAAAAACATCGGTGTTGAGAGGCAGATAGTCGTGCACCATGATCTTAAGCTGGTCTCGGGTGTTGTTTGTGTGCCCTGCATTGCATGCGTTGGTGAGGTGGTAAATAAAGATTGCCAGAGGTCACCCATTAGGCTTCTGCCACCTTGCCTGCTGCTGCTGCTGCTGCTGCTATGGCTACTTGGCACTCTACTGCTGTCACGTCGCTGGCGTTGTTCCACCGTGACATTTGAAGAACGTGAAGCAGACGCAACAGATGTCTCCAGTTGATCAATCAGCAAGGTCTCCATTTCCTGCATTTTACTCTCTCCTTCCACCCACCCAAATAAAGTGCTGAGTTTTGTTTTGTACCGGGGATCCAGGAGGGTGGCCACCCAGTAACTGTTGTTCATTTTGATAGCCTTAATGCGAGGATCATGTTGGAGGAAATGGAGCATCCAAGCACTCATGTGAGAGATGGAGCCTTGATTTCCCAAGCCTCTGGGTCGAGGGGCACTAGCAAACTGATCTTCCTCATCTTCCTCCTCCGCCTCAAATTCGCGCCAACCTCTTTCCAAGGCAGGGACGTCGGTAACTTTGGTGTCTAGGAATACCTCCTCCTCCTCCTCCGCTGCCTCCGGCACAGCTTCAACACAGCCCTGACTTACCTGAGATGATGCACCCTGAGAGCTGATGCGCCACCTTGCACTAGCTCTGGACCCCGAACCACTGCCTAATGAAGACCGATGAAATTGTGAAACTGTCGGACCTTGTGGATTTGACGGAGAGAAAGGCTCTGTGTCCGCATCTGTGTCCGTCTCCTGCTCCGTCGCTGGTGGGACCTGTTGTTTCAGAGTGTCCAACGATCGTTCCAGAACTAAGATCACCACAATGTTCATGCTGACAAGGGCATTGTCCGCACTGACCATTTGGTGGCTTCTTCAAAACTGGCAAGGATGGTGCAGAGCTCTTTCACCTGCCTCCACTCTCGGTGGCTCAACACCCCAAGGTCTGCACCGCAGCTTGTCAGGCCATGTGTCACTTCGTACTGCGTAATGGAATTGCGCTGCTGCCACAATCGCTGGAGCATGTGGAGGGTGGAATTCCAGCGTGTTGCCACGTCAACAATGAGACGGTTGACGGGGAGGCCGAGCTGACGCTGCAACGCAGCCAGGCAGGACGAAGCAGGGTGCGAACAGCGGAAGTGCGAACTCAGACCTCGAGCCTTCTTCAGCAGGCAGTCCAGACCCGGGTAGCTCTTTAGAAATTTCTGGACGACCAGTTTCATGACATGTGCCAGGCAAGGGATGTGCTGCAGCCTACCGATCTTAAGGGTGGCCAGCAGATTTCGCCGTTATCGCATACCACCTTGCCTGGCACAAGGTTCTTGTCACCCAGCCAGCGCTCGGTCTCGTTGCGGAGAGCCGTCCACAGCTCCTGACCTGTGTGGGGATGGTCTCCAAGACAGATTAATTTCAAAACGGCTTGGTTTCTCTGGGCACGTGATGCCACCAGAGGACCTTGGGGGAAAGAGCCCTGCACCATCCCTGCAGTTTGAAGAGCGTTGCGCCGAGCCTGAGAGCCACCGTCACCCCAGAGACATCCACCCAGCAAAACCCAGTGAGCTGTCACAGAGATATAGCGGCCTTGGTCGTGCTTACTAATCCATGTGTCTGTGGTCAGATGGACTTTTCTGGACACAGATGCAGACAACGCGCTTGAAATTTTAGATGACACGTGGCTGGCCAGGGCAGGGACAGCTTTTCTGGCAAAGAAATGCCTGCTCGGCATCTGGTATTGGGGGCAGGCAAGGGCCATGATGTGGCGGAACCCATCTGTGTCCACCAGACGGAAAGGCAACATTTCCAAGGCCAAAAGCCTGGCAATGCCGACATTCAGGCTTTTGGCTTTGGGATGGTTTGGGTTAAAGTGTTTCTTCTGCTCCCAAACCTGGAAGACAGAAGGCTGGCTGCTAGACTGGCCGCTGTACAGCGTGCAGGTCGTCAAACTGGCGGAAGGAGAAGGGGTAGGATGGGTCTCTGGTGGTGCTGGTGGTACTCGGGCGACGGTGGAGGCTGAAGCGGAGACTGATCCCTGATCATGACTCTGAGAGACATGGGCAGCTGAGGAACGCTTGGTGGTGGCGGAGGAGGAGGAGGCGGAGACAGAGGGTGTGACAGTGGTTGGAGGCCCGGCGTCGGTCTGGCCTTTTTTGGCCAAGTGTTCCCTCCATTTCAACTCATGCATTCGCTGCATGTGACTAGACATGTTGGTGGTGGTTAACCACCTAAGGTTCTTGCCTCTACTTATGCGTTTACGGCAAAGGCGGCATATGACATTGCTGGGTGAATCAGAGGCTTGCTCAAAGAAGGCCCAGGCTTGAGAGGTGTGAGTGTTTACAATAAATCTTTACAAAGAAGAAGATTGGTGAGTGCCGCTTACATTCTTTATTACTTGGAGGAGCGGGGTTTGCGCTGACCGTGGCTGCCGGAATCATATCAGCGGACTTCTGCGACCGCCCTCTCCCTTTTTGTGGCGGGACCCGTATTGACACTACCCCATCGTCTTCCTCCTCGTCCACTGATGACGCGCTCGCAAGCAAATTCTGCGGAAAAGACCACGATGGATCCGCAATGTCGTCATCATCATCATCATCAACACAGGTGACTTGGTCGTCCTGACTTTCTGCATCCAGAAGCTGCGGGCTACAAGCAAGAGGGCCTGCAAGGCGTTGCCGACCGCCTGGGATTTTTGCCGATTGACCGGCTTCCTTCTCCTCCTCTGATGGCATCAGTAACTGGGCGTCAGAGCAGACTAAATCATCCTCTTGATCTTTTAACATGCCTTCTGACCCCAACCGCATTTTGTCATCAAAGAGGTCTTCAGACAATGGATTATCCACAGTGGTGGGTACACGAGTTGACATTTGGGCTGCTTCATGTTGGACGGATGCTGATGATGCTGATGACGACATTTGTGGCCGTGACTGGGAGGACGAGGAGGTAAGACTGCTGGATGCAGGTTGCATTAACCACTGAAGGACAGATTGGCAACGCTGTTCGTTACTGAGATTCACAGGGCCCTGACCCAGCGATGACAGGCCTGACGGTCCTGCAACTGACGATCCGCTGGCATGCGTGTTGTCGCCAGCACTGGAAGGAGCACCTTCTCTCGTACCTCTACCTCCATGTGCTACTCCCCTCTTTGCTCGCTTACCACCTGCATTTCGCTCCATGTTCAGAAATATAAAAATTTGAGAAGGTATGGAATAGTTTTGGAAAGTCTCTTATTAAAGACGGCAAATCACAGCTATTCTCAAATCCCTCTAATCAAAACAAAATTGCTGGATTCAAATTTAACTGCAAGGTGTCTATCAACAAATCTGGACTGGGCAAAAGTGCAAAAAACATGTAGCTGTTATGTTTTCGTATAATACACGGTATTTTTTGCACCTTTCAATTCACCTGTGGTGACTATAAAATTGCTGTTTTCAGATTTACGTGCAAGCTGCGTCAATGAACAAGCTGTAGTGCGCCAAAGTAAAAAACACGTATCTGAAATGTATCGAATAATAAAAATGGTATTTTTTGCACCTTTCAATTCACCTGTGGTGACTATAAAAATTGCTGTTTTAAGATTTACGTGCAAGCTGCGTCAATGAACACAGCTGTAGTGCGCCTAAGTCAAAAAACACGTATCTGTTATGTTTTCGTATAATACACGGTATTTTTTGCACCTTTCAATTCACCTGTGGTGACTATAAAATTGCTGTTTTCAGATTTACGTGCAAGCTGCGTCAATGAACAAAGCTGTAGTGCGCCAATGTAAAAAAACACGTATCTAAAATGTATTCGGATAATAAAAGGTATTTTTTGGCACCTATCAATTCACAGTGGTAACTACACAATTGCTGGATTCAAATTTAACTGCAAGGTGTCTCTATCAACAAATCTGGACTGGGCAAAAGTGCAAAAAACACGTATCTGTAATGTATTCGGATAATACAAGGTATTTTTGGCACCTATCAATTCACCTGTGGTGACTACAAAATTGCTGTATTCAAATTTAACTGCAAAGTAGATCTATCAACAAAGCTGGCCTGCGCCAAAGTGTAAAAACACGTATCTGAAATGTATTTGGATAATAAAAGGTATTTTTTGTCACCTATCAATTCACCTGTGGTGACTACAAAATTGCTGTATTCACATTTAAGTGCAAGGTGCCTCAATGAACAAAGCTGTAGTGCGCCAAAGTGAAAAAAACGTATCTGTAATGTATTCGGATAATAAAAGGTCTTTTTTGGCACCTATCAATTCACCAGTGGTAACTACACAATTGCTGGATTCAAATTTAACTGCAAGGTGGCTCTATCAACAAATCTGGACTGGGCAAAAGTGCAAAAAACACGTATCTGTAATGTATTCGGATAATAACAGGTATTTTTAACACCTATCAATTCACCTGTGGTGACCACAAAATTGCTGTCTTCAAATTTAACTGCAAAGTAGATCTATCAACAAAGCTGGCCTGCACCAAAGTGAAAAAACACGTATCTGAAATGTATTCGGATAATAAAAGGTATTTTTTGGCACCTATCAATTCACCTGTGGTGACTACAAAATTGCAGTTTTCACATTTAAGTGCAAGGTGCCTCAATAAACAAAGCTGTAGTGCGCCAAAGTAAAAAAACATGTATTTGCAATTTTATTCGGATATTACAAGGTATTTTTGGCACCTATCAACCTGTGCTGACTTGCTGGATTCTAATTTAAGTACAAGGTGGATATATCAGCAAAGGTGGAATGGGCAAAATTGAAAATGAACACCTATCTGAAATGTATACTGATAATAAAAGTGGAGTTTTGCACCTAACAAAGAGACCTGCAGTTACTAGAAAAGATGTGTATCCTATAAGTTCAGGCTGCCCAATATCCAGGAAATATTTCAAAAGAAAACTGTTAATAATAAAGCTATTGCAATGTCTACACTAAGTCTTGGTGAACTTTATCCAGTATTCTTTATTGAGCTTGTCTGTGTTCGCCCGTGGGGGCACCCCCTCTGCTCCCCCCCGTGACTTTACAGCGGTAGATGCTCCTTTAAAATTCTCTACCTCACTATATAAACTCTTCCAATCTCTAATCTCACTCCATTGGAAGGATCACAGCTAATAGTAGAGGTTTCTCTGTGAAGAAATATAATAATTTCGCTGAGCTGTTTGGACATAAGCAGAGCGCACGTCCTTCTGCTCTGAGACGCTGAGAGACACTGAGGCTGAACAGGAAACGCTGTTCTATGTAAACGAGGTCATGTGATTTTTCCAGCCAATCGCAACCATACACATCCAGTCATGACGTCGCACACACATCTCCCCCTGCTCTATTCTGAAATCTGATTTGGGGGCCCCCAAAATTACGGGAAAAGGCCCCGAAAAAAGCGCGTCTTAATAGATGATGCACGTTTTACCCTTAATTATCGCATAATCTAAAAATTTCGATCCCCATAAAAACCCTTGCGATTTAATTTTGTCGAGTAACGTCAACACAATAAGAATGACCCGGCTTTCATAAAACATATGACTTTATTCTTAATCTTTAAAAGCATTACATCCGCTTCTTCGGCGTTTATGCAGAAATGAAAACACTGATTGGGATATTAGTTTTTTGCGGCAGGGCGCTGTTCAGCTAAAAAGCCCATAGCCCATCGCGGTTTAATCCCAACGGGTTTTCCCCGGAGGTACGCGGGGCCCCGGGAAAAGCGGTCAGACAGCGACGTTTCGAGGCAATGTTCCCTCTTTCTAAAGCTGCGCAAATCAATAGGGGTTTCCCCTTATAAAGAATCCCAGTCAACAACAACAACAATAAAAAAATAAAAACAATCCCGCTGCAGAACTTCAAAAAACACCTTCAGACCAAAGTTTTCATTAATGCCTTTAGGTGCTAGTAACCCATTAATGTATCCAGAAAGCCTTTTTTTCTAACGATCTCGTGGATCACACGTACCCTCTCCAGTATACCCATTTCACTCCGCTAGCCCCTGTCTCTCTTGTCCGTGCGGGCTAGAGGGTTTCACGTGTCTACTGCCCTATCCTTGGGTGCCATCTTTTCTTTATTGGCGGATGACGACCTGTGTTTATTAAGGCGGATTTTTATCTGCCTGGGGGTTGCCCTATTTACGTCTTCCCCCCAAAGGGGATTTATCTGTAGACACTTTTAAATGTCCAAAATATGGAAACCTGGGGTTTTGACTGGGGAAACCCCTTTTTTGGGGGTGTTTTTGGTAGAGTTCCTTTTATGATAGAGGAGCAAAATTTTTTAGACACGAAAAGTTCCAGACCTTGTGGATTTAATACCCTTGTCTGGTTTATCCTTTTTTGCTATGTCAGATTTAATTAAGTGTTGACCCAACGTTTTACCTTTCCTGAAAATCCATTTCGGGTTATCTTTAAACAGATACCCAAATTATGGATCAGATTGTAATATCTTCCAATATTTAAGAATAGATCTTAGAATCAGGGTTTAATGAACTTCAAACGTGCAGACATAGGTAAAACGTATGTCATCTATCTTACTCCTAGTTTTTAACAGGTCGGCACGGGGTATACCTGCAACTTCAAGACCCACGCTTGTAACTTCGGTCCTGTCATATCCTCGCTCGACAAATTTTCTAACCAATTTTTTCATATTTACAAAGTATTGCTCATCATTAGAGCAGATTCGACATGCCCATCTAAACTGCAATCTACAAAGTCCTCTGAAGGTTTGAGGGGCATGTTGGCTATTTCTTTGTAATATATTGTTACAATCTGTTGCCTTAGTGAACAAGGTGGTGGTTAATGTATTGCTACTAATCTCTTTTTGTACCCATACATCCAAGTATGCAATGGCATCGCTATCCTTTGTAATGGTAAATTTAATCAATGGGTGAACATTATTAATCTCCTCGACGAAGTGGTCCAACTCTCTGTCTGATCCAGTCCAGAGGAGGAACACGTCGTCGACGTATCTAAGCCAGCATTTAACCCGATGGTACAGGGCGTTCTTTTTGACGAATTCTCTTTCAAAATGTTGCATGTAAATATTAGTATAGCTAGGGGCCGCTGGGGACTCCATAGATGTCCCTTGTAATTGCATAAAAAAAGTGTCCCCAAACCTAAAAAAGTTTTGGGTGAGGATCAAATCCAGCAGTTGCATAAAAAATGCGATCTCTCTATTAGATAAATTAGGGTCAAGGCAAGAGCCTCTCTCACTGCCTGGACACCTTCTATATACGGAATGTTTGTGAACAGGGACTTGATGTCTAGAGTGCATAAATAGGTAACCTCGGTACAATCAACATCCTCTAAGGTTCTCAAGTATTGACCTGTGTCCTGTAAATTATTAAGATCTTTCTTGACTATTTTTTGTAAATAAGAATCTAGGTACACAGCCAGAGGCTCCAACATAGACCCAATTCCAGACACAATTGGCCGTCCGGGGGGGGACTGTAGGGACTTATGGATCTTTGGGACAATATACAGGATAGGAACTCTAGGGTTAGATTTAGTCAAAAGCTTTCTTGTACGTTCATCTATAATACCCTGTGTAACAGCATCCGACAAGACCATCTCAATTTTTGCACTAACCTCCTTAGTGGGGTCTGAGTGTAATTTTTTATAAACTAATGGGTCCTCAAGCTGTGAGACTGCCTCTTTTAGATATTTATCAGTGTCCATAATGACCGAGGCTCCCCCCTTGTCAGCTTTCTTTATGACAAGAGAGGGGTCATTCTTGATTTGGACCAAAGCCTGTTTTTCTCGCTGGGTAAAGTTATTACCTTTCCACATTTTAATACCCTCCCAACACTGTGTAACTTCTTGTGTAACCAACTGTTGAAACACATTTAATGTGGCACTATTAACTTCAGGATCAAACTGACTTCTATTTCTTAACTTTAAGTGTACCCTATCATACACCATAGAACTTTCTTTTTCCTGTGAAAAAAACATTTTTAATCTGATATTTCTACAGAATTTATAAAAGTCAATAGTGAAGTCAAATAGGTTAGTCTCCTGGGAGGGAACATAATTTAGTCCCTTCTCCATGACAGCCAATTGAGCAGGGGTAAGGGACTTAGAAGAGATATTGCATGTTATAGAGGGTAGAGTTTCTTTCTGTTCCTGGTGCCCCTCCGAACCGAGGTGGTCGCGTTGTTTGGAATGGGGCCTCTTGCTCCACGTGGTCTGTCCATGGTGTTTGCCTCCTCTAAAAAATCTTGGTTGTTCTGGCTCCCTCGCTGGCAATTAGTAGATCTGTCAGATTGCTCATCCGTGCCTGATGACACATAATTATTCCGATCATAATATCTTCTGTTACGATTGCGTATGGTTTTTCTTTCCTCTGCCCAAGTATACACTCTGTTGAGTACATAATCTTTTGTATCCCTCTCGAACTTCTTGAGTTTATTCTGAAGAAGGGATAATTTGACTTTATCCATAGTGATGGATACCTCATGGTTGGTTTTGGTATATACTTCTGCAGTACTGCTCCGTTTAAATTCCTCATCGCAGTTCTTTAAATCTTCCTTCACCGCATCCATCGCTAGTTGTAGGTGCTGTACAGTCAGGTACATGAGGTCAATGGAATAATTATTGCTAAGGGCATACCAGCGTTCTTTATATTTGTTATCGTCTGGTAATAATATTGGCTGGAGAGTACTTCTGAGTCCCCTTGGGATTCGTGCGGCCTTTATGTACTCCGTCAATGTAGTGGCGTGGGACATGAGATTAGCTTCTTTTCTTTTAAGTTGTTCCAGCCTCTGTGCAAAGTTAATTGGGGCTTCATCTTTCGCTTTGTCACTAAGGCAACAGATTGTAACAATATATTACAAAGAAATAGCCAACACGCCCCCTCAAACCTTCAGAGGAATTTGTAGATCGCAGTTTATATGGGCAAGACGAATCTGCTCTAATGATGAGCAATACTTTGTAAATATGAAAAAATTGGTTAGAAAATTTGTCGAGCGAGGATATGACAGGACCGAAGTTACAAGCGTGGGTCTTGAAGTTGCAGGTATACCCCGTGCCGACCTGTTGAAAACTAGGAGTAAGAAAGATGACAAATGTTTTACCTATGTCTGCACGTATGATGTTCATTCAACCCTGATTCAAAGATCTATTCTTAAAAATTGGAAGATATTACAATCTGATCCAAAATTTGGGTATCTGTTTAAAGATAACCCGAAATGGATTTTCAGGAAAGGTAAAACGTTATGTCAACACTTAATTAAATCTGACATAGGATAAACCAGACAAGGGTATTAAATCCACAAGGTCTGGAACTTTTGCGTGTCTACGCTGCCAAAATTGCTCCTCTATCATCAAAGGAGACTCTATCTCACATCCCACAAAAGGGTTCCCAGTCAAAATCCATGGTTTCCATACATGTGACAGCTGTAATGTAGTCTACATGATTAAATGCCCTTGTGGGAAGACGTATATAGGGCAGACCACCAGGCAGATAAAAATCCGCCTTAATGAACACAGGTCGGTCATCCGCCAATATATGAGAAAAGATGGCAGTGCCAAGGATGAGGGCAGTAGACACGGTGAAACCTCTCTAGCCCGACACTGGATCAATGAGAGACACGGGCTAGCGGAGTTGAAATGGTGTATACTGGAGAGGGTTACGTGTGAGTCCACAGAGATCGTTAGAAAATTGTTGCAGAGAGAGGCTTTCTCGATACACTATATGGATTCACAAGCACCTAAAGGCATTAATGAAAACTTTGGTCGGAAGGTGTTTGTGTAAGTAGCTGCAGCGTGGAGTGGTTTTAGTGTTGGTGTTGTTGAGCTGGCATTCCTTTATAAGGAACGCCTCTATTGATTTGCGCATGCTTGAGAAAGAGGTAACATTGCCTCGAAACGTTGCTGTCTGACATGCGCTTAGCCCGGGCTCCTGGCGTACCTCCTGGGAAACCCTGTTGGGATTAAGACCGCGATGGTCTATGGACTTTGTAGCTGAACAGCGCCCTGCCGCAACTAAACTTAAGTATCCCTAATCAGTGTTTTCATTACTGCATAAACGCCGAAGAGAGCGGATGTATGTATGCTTTTAAAGATTTATAGAATAAAGTCATATGTTTTATGAAAGGCCGGTTCACTCCTATATCTTACACACTGTCAAATTCACATTGTGCACTGGAGTCAATGGCTGACACATTTCTAAATGGGACATCAGTCATAGCAGCTAAGCCATCCTCTTTATGGTTCTCCCACTCATGCACCAAACGGGCCATATTCACATTGGGAAAATCACTCATTTCTTAACACCAGTAGGTGTAGCAAATATCTGGCTGAAAATGGCACCCACCTGTATGTGGCCCCAAACCACAGGATATAACACCAAAGTGATTCTGTTACTATTTTCCTCCATCACCTCTAAAGAAAATGTCTGAGTTGCCTTAGAACCAGGCACCTCTTTATAATCTGAGGGTTCACATACACTGACCTCACCAGCGCCTGAGCACACCCTCTTTTTTCAGGGCCTAGCAGGTCAGTCTTTCTATCATCACCGTTACTACAGTCTTTGTAACCATTGCATTACAAGCTACTGAAAATACAGCGACCATTGGAGCAAGTGACCTCAGGTGGACTACAGGTCCCAGAATGACATTTCCCTTCATTCCCTGCAGTGTCACAATCCAGATCTCCATCACAGAGCACCCTCTCTGGAATACATTGACCAGGGCAGACCACAAAATCTGCCTCAGCATGTTTCCTTTACACAAGTATTTTCATCATTCTCTGAGGCCTCATTCATGCATGCATACACCTCACTGGGGTCTGGGGAAATTTTTAACCCCTTACCCCTGGAGTCAGTTTTGGCCTTTCTGACAGATCACCATTTTCAAAATCTGTCATGTGTCACTTTATGTAAGAATAACTTTTTAATGCTTTTACCTATCAATGTGACTGTTTTCTCATGACATATTGGGCTTTAACATAGTAAGACATTTTGGTCCAAATAATACTTGTTTATTTGTGAAAAATTTTAAAATATCGTAAAATTTTGGAAAAATTTGCCATTTTCAAACTTCCAAATTTTCTCCATCTAAGACAGATAGTAATACTATACAAAATAGGTTAGAAATAGCATCTACCATATGTTTTCTGTATGTTGGCATAGTTTTTTTTAATTTACTTAACTTTTTTTTAGGAAGCTAGGAGGCTTACAAATATGATAGCAATTTTTCAAATTTTCAAGAAAATTACAAACACAGATTTTTTCAGGGTCTACTTCAGTTCACATGTAGAACTGAGGGTCCTGTATCTTAAACACCCACATAAATCACTCCATTTAAGAAACTACACCCTTCAAGGTATTTAAAACAGCACTTAGAAAGTCTATTAACCCTTTAGGTGTTTTACATGAATTAATGAAAAGTGGAGGTAAAATTTCATTTCTTTTTGCCGATTTTCAGTTTTAATTTATTATTTCATGGAATTTAGTATATGTTAACATAAAAATACAACTCAATGTAAGTTTCTCATTTTTTACCCACATTTTGGAAACTATACCCCTCAATTAATTTATCTAGGGGTATAGCTTGCATTTTTACCCACAGGTTTTTTCACAGAAATTTCTGGAATAAGCGTGTGAAAATGAAAAATTAAAATTTTTACAGACAATTGTACTATTTATCTCAAATTTTTTTATTTACACAAAAAAGGAGTAAAAAAAGCACCTAAAACCTGTTGCCCAATTTCTTCCGAGTAAGGCAATACCCCATAGGTGGTCATAAAATATATACAGGGCACGTTGTCTTAGAAGGGAAGGAGCGCTATTTGGCTTTGGGAGTGCAAAATAAGCTGGATTGGCTGGAGGCCCTCATGTTGCATTAGTAGAGCCCCCAAGTTCCAGAACAGAGAAAAATATCTAAAAGTTACCCCATTTTGGAAACTACACCCACCCCTCAATTAATTCATCTAGGGGTATAGCGTGCATTTTTACCAAACAGGTTTTTCACAGAAATATCTGGAATCAGCTTGTGAAAATGAAAAATTAACATTTTTCCAAAAAAGTGCACTATTAATCTCAATTTTTTCATTTTCACGAAAAAAGGAGGAAAAAAAGCACCGTAAAACCTGTTGCCCAATTTCTTCCGAGTAAGGCAATACCCCATATGTGGTCATAAAATATATACGGGGCACGTGGTGAGTCTTAGAAGGGAAGGAGCGCTATTTGGCTTTGGGAGTGCAAAATAAGCTGCATTGGCTGGAGGCCCTTATGTTGCATTAGTAGAGCCCCCCAAGTTCCAGAACGGAAATTGACCCCATTTTGGAAACTACACCCCACAATGAATTCATCTAGGGGTATAGCGTGCATTTGGAACCCAGAGATGTTTTTTATAGATAATGCATTTTTTCCATATATATATATCGTGTATATGTTCCATACCTTTTACCAATAACAAATAACAAATTACCAATGTCAATTTTGTGCAAAATTGAAAAATTAAATTTCTAATTTTTGTGCCATGTCTCCCCGTACTAGCGACACCCCACATGTCACCCTAGAATTTGGCTGCCCCCCAATACACACCATGTAGAAGACATAGCAATCATGCACTTGGAATGACAATTTAGCCGAAATACACAGCATGTCCTGACAATTGCACATGCTGGGATGTGAACGAAAATTCTAAAACACCCAAAAGTGACCATATTTTAGAACGTACACCCCTCAAGGAACATTTTAAGGGATGTAATTCAAATTTTCATCTGACAGGTGTTTCATAAAATTAATTCACATACGTTATTATGCATTAAAAAGGCACCAAAAACCAATTGATATTTTTACGTATTCCGCCACCTAACTGCACAATAACAGCGACATGCCTTGCGCAAAATTGAAAAATTAGATTCCCAATTATTCTGCCATGTCTCCCCATTCTAGGGACACCCCACATGTCACCCTAAAATTTGGCTGACCCTGATACACGCCATGGGGAAGACATAGCAATTATGCGCATGACACGCATATTTAGCTGAAATACACAACATGTCCTGACAATTGTACATGCTGTGATGTGAATGAAAATTGTAAAACACCCAAAAGTTACCTCATTTTAGAACATACACCCCTCAAGGAACATTTTAAGGGGTGTAATTCAAATTTTGAACTTACAGGTGTTTCATACAATTAATTCACAGACATTATTTATGCATAAGAAAGGCAAAAAATGCAAACTGACATTTATGTGTAATTCGCCATCTAACTGCACAATAACAGCGACACGCCTTGCGCAAAATTGAAAAATTAGATTCCCAATTTTTTGCCATGTCTCCACGTTCTAGGGACACCCCACATGTCACCCTAGAATTTACCTGCCCCCTGAAACACACCATGGAGAAGACATAACAATTATGCGCATGACACGCCTATTTTGCTGAAATACACAGCATGTCTTGACAATTGTACATGCTGTGATGTGAACGAAAATTCGATTTGACCTGACAGGTGTTTCATAAATTAATTCAGACATTATTGTGCGTTACAAAAGCGAAAAATGCAAACTGACATTTTTCCGGACGTGCCATGTTACTGCACAATAAATCCTATTGAAGGTGCTTCAGGGACTAGTGCAGACATGAAAGGATAAAAGAATGCTCCAACTAGTAATCCATAGATGACTGGTTCAGTTTGAAGCATTCTTTTATGCAGAGGCCGGGCTTATCAGGGCAGGTTTCACAATGGTAGATTGTATCTTTTCTGATTCCCCTTTTGTAGCAAACTCTGTATTTTTGTCCTACCCTTTTTGCCAGTGGAGGGGATTTCATTGGGGAAATGCTGACCGGGAACAATACGGGGGACGTCAGAACCAGAAGTGCCAGGGCCCTCACCCTGGTTCCCAAAAACAAGCGCCTTTATTACCTTCACTTGGAAGGTAATAAACGTCCCTACTTGGCCTGTACAACGGAAAAGAACAAAAGCCTTGTACATCGCCATTTGCACAATGTGCATGGCCAGCTTTTTGTACCAAGCTTTGGTCTTTCGTGCGGCTTCAGCACCTGGACACGTCTACCACTCCCATGTACCGATTGTAATCCAGAATACAGTCGGGTTTGTGGGCGACTGTACCACTGGTACCTCGTACATGGGCAGGGGTAGTGCTGGGGCCGTGACATGTGGTCAATACAAGGACGTCCCTCTTATCCTTGTATTTGACCAACAGCAGGTCACCGCTGGATTGCGACCTGCTTGCTCCCCTTGGGAGCAATTGCGCAACAAAGGGTTTGGGGAGTCCCCTCTGGTTCTTGCGCACAGTGCCGCAGGCTGCTGTACGTCTGCAGCTGAGGCACTTAAAAAGTGGAATGCTGGTGTAAAAGTTATCCACATACAGGTGGTAACCTTAATCCAGCAGAGGGTGCACCAAATCCCACGCTATTTTTCCACTAATTTTTAGGGAAGGGGGACATTCAGGGGGCACAATTTGGCTGTCCTTTCCTTCGTAAATCTGGAAGCTGTGGGTGTAGCCGGAGGTACTCTTGCACAGCTTGTAAATTTTCCCTCCGTACCGCACTCTTTTGCCCGGCAGGTATTGGTGAAATTTAAGCCTGCCCTTGAAGTGTAGGAGGGACTTGTCCACACAAAGAAATTTCTCAGGGGTATAGACCGCTGAAAATTTGGCACTGAAATGGGTGATAACAGGCCGAACTTTATATAAGCAATCATAAGGGTGGTCATCACGGGGCGGGCACAGTGAATTATCTGCGTAATGCAAAAATCTTGGAATTTGCTCAAAGCGCGTACGGGACATGGCATGGCAGTAAAAGGGAGTGTTGTAAAAGATATCAATACTGCCGGGCCTCGGGCTTTTTCACTATGCCCATGTGCAGAATAAGGCCCCAAAATGCCATCATCTCTGTAGTGTTCACGGGGGATCACCTGCAGAATGAGGACGTGGGGTTTAGGGCCAAAAACTGCTGGGCATAGAGGTTAGTCTGTGCCACCATGACATCTACCAGATCCTAAAAAAAAAAATATTTAAAAAAAATCTAATTCAGTGAGGCCTGTAGTGTCGATACGGACTCCTGGGGTGGCCACAAAGTCAGGGATTTGTGGCTGGTAATTTTCTGGGGCGAGAGTCCATACCGGGTCACTACTTTGGGGGGGGTCACCGTTTCTGACCTACAGGGGCGTCTACAGGAGGGACCCTCATCAGCGGAGGAGGATTCAGATGATTCGGACAAGACGAACGCAGTAAACGCCTCGTCCGAATCACTGGCGGAATCGCTATCCTCGGCCAGGAATGCATTCGCCTCCTCCGCTGAGTAGCGTCTCTTGGATGACTGGGACATTTTTCTTTGGGGGCTTGAAGAATTACGGGGCGTGTAAAATGTATGTGATTATACACGTGTATGTGTAAAAAATATTCTGACAGTGGGGGGTGTGTGTGTAGTGCTTAGACGTGTGGGGGCAATTCATTTTTTTTGTTGTACAAAAAAAAATTGAAAAAAAGAACTATAAAAAAATCAGCAAAAGAGCGTTAGTAAAAAAAAATACTACGTGTCTGTTGCTGCAAAATAAGTCTAATAGAATGTGATAAAAAAGCAATAGTACAAAAAAAGTACTATTTATGTTACAAAAAAAAAATTACTGAATGACCGTCAGCAAAAAATGAACACTGCTGAACATCCGTCAGTAAAAAATACTACCCTAACACTAACGGTAAAAAAAATCTAGAAAAAACTAACTAGCAAAATGTTTTTTATACACTTCTAACTAGAAAAAAAATTATTTTTTTCTAACTATACGGACGTCACTACCTCTACGCTACTACCTAACCTAAACGTCCATTTACCTATCACTAAAAAAAAAAAATGCACACACAATGGAGCGCAGGTGCTGGTCAGTGATATCCATCACTGGCCAATGCTCAGAGGCAACAGGTAACCCTGTGCCAACAACTGAGCGTGAATGCTGATCAGTGATAAACGTCACTGATCAGCGGCCACAGAAAATGTGTGTCACTAGTCAGCGTGGTTACGCAACCGTGGGTAAAAAAAATATACATTTTTAAAAAATATTTAAAAAAAAAAAAAACATGTTAAAAAAAAAAAAAAAAAAAAGCTGATCAGTGATAAGAATCACTCTTCAGCTAACAGGGGGGAGGATGCTTAGCTAGGCTGCCTGTGTCTCTGATGAAGTCAGAGAGAACAGGTAGCCTAGCAACTACTAGACACCAATGATCTTAGTGAGCCGGAGGAAGCTGAGAGGAGAGGAGAGGAGCTGAAGATCGGAACGGATCATGGGGCACAGAACCACTGGACCACTAAAGCACGGTACGGGCAACGATCGGGCAGTAACGGGCACCGCTCTGATCGCTATTCCGAACCGGACTTTCAGAGATGACAACTCGGGCTCCTCCCTCTCAGACAGTAGTAACGAACTGCTTTGCCTGGCACCCTCGCCGTCTCCCAGAACTGCCAGAAATAGGGAAAGTGTCTGCCCAGTATAAACTCCACTCGGAGGTCCTCACATACCTCAAGTACATGGTTGGCAGTCCCACAGGTGTCAAATTGCAGTTAAACAGTCTTATCTGGTTCTGGTTGGATCTTCACAAAGCATATGATGTCTGGATGCACCCTGGAGACCCCTTGGCAACAGTCCAGATCCACCAACAGCGGGATGCCGCTCACCAGTAACTCCCAGGTTCTTACTGGCAGCTCCTCACACTGGGCCACAACAGCCGCCCACTGCTGTCGATGCTGGTTACCCTCGATAACGGCCACATCCACACAATACCGTAGCTCCTTCTGTTTAGGATTTAACCCCCACTGGTGAGCAACCCACAGCCTTTTGGAAGCTGAACCTTGCTCCCTGCAGTAGTCAGAACGGTTGCCCTTAGCAACGGATTTTCACACTTTTGGCTCTGTATCATCCTGCACACAAACAGTGCTTGTTAACCCCAGACAGGCAAGAATCTCCCTCTTTAGCTTGGGGTAGTCTTTAGTGTCCTGCAGAGACATGTCACAATATACGCTTTGGGCTTTTCCAATCAGCATTGGTGCCAAAACATCTGCCCATAGCTCTGCTGGCAGTTTTTCATGGACCGCAATTCGCTCAAAGTCTGCAAGGAACACCATTACGTCTTCCCCTGCAGTCATCTTTCTCATAGCCTCAGACACTGCCAATCGCCTTCTCCTGTCTTGCTCGGCCTTCTTTACGGCTAATGCTTGCATAAACCAGGTATTTGCCTGCTGCAGGCACTTCATCAATTCCTCCATGGTCAAAAGAAATTTCCGGCAGCAACACATTCTCTGTACTGGGGTGCGTCCCCTGTCTCTCCAGAGACACTCTCCTGCTGCACTGATGCAGTCTTCCCACACAGCAACAGTCTGTGTACTGCTCATACAGAGCTAACATTCAACAGTCCTATGCAGCACTGCAGCAGTCCTATGCACTTTGCAGTATTCTTCTGCGCCACTTCATGCACACGCCAGTTAATGCCAACTATGCAACATTGCATCTTGTCCGCGTCCTCCACCATATGTAACGCCTCACTTACGTTCGGACACCATCTTGGTCTGTCTTGGGGTTCACACTTAGTTCCGGGGATCGATGTCTTTAGTAGAACGGTATTGGCATACTCATTTTCCAATCCCCAGAAATATTTTAAACTGGCCTCAGCCAAGTTTATTGAGGCACAGGATTACAGCAAACAGCATCAAAATAAACCTTGGATGTCTGGCCACTAACTAAACACAAAAGAGTTTAGCCTTCGACTACCAGGGGTCTGTGCCTACTGTACAGCACCACCAAAACCACAGTATTCTTACTGCCAGCTTCCCTCAAGCCTCTGGGGGCCAGAGCCTCTTGTCAGCTCCTCTGGTGCTCCACTGCCAGCTAGCAAACCACGCCCCCAGATCACCTGTAGCACCAGGCCTTTAATAGGTCTCCAGAGATATGCAAAAACCATGTCCTGGAATGTGGGAAAAGTCACCCACCCAACACTATAGCTATCCCAAAAAAGCCACCCCATACATAGCCACCTAGCAGCTATTCTAGCCACTACTGTAAGTGTCAGTAATATATCAGCATTGACGCCATATAGGTGGCTTTTTCCCACCCAGACCATCTGGCGCATCTGCAGCAGGTCTCAGGCTGCATATCCCCTAGTGGCAGAAACGTGTGACTACCTGAGGTCGCTCTGCCACTATATATATATTTTTATATATATATATATATATATATACATATATATATATATATATATATATATATATATATATATATATATATACAGTTGAAACCAGACGTTTACATACACTGCATAAAAAGACACATATGCATATTTTTCTTACTATCTGACATGAAATCACAATAAACCTTGCCCAAACCTTACCCAATTTAGGATTACCAATATTATTTCTATTTGTCAAATGTCAGAATAATGAGAGAGAGAATTTTTAAGGCATTTGTATTACTTTCTGCAAAGTCAAAAGTTTACGTACACTAGGATTACTATGCCTTTAACCCCTTACCGACATTTGACATACCCATACGTCATGGTTGGGAAGGGGTTTCCGCATTTTGGCGTATGGTTACGTCATGGAGATCTTGCGAGCTCACAAGCAATGCTTGCAAGATTGTGGCATGGGACCTGCTGTATATTACAGCTAGCCTCATACTGCATCACCTGCAGCCGGAGTGTGCGCTGACCACGGGTAATTAACCCCTTAATCTATTAAGATCGCCGCAGCTAAGACAAAGACTCATATAAACTCCAAAGTGGTACCAATTAAAACATCAGTTCAAAAGCCTTTTATAGCTCGGTATAATGAAAAATAAAAAAGTTATGCCTATCAGAAAACAGCGATGCATAAATATTGTTTTACACGATAAAAATACTTTTTTTTAAATTGCTTCGGCATAAAAAAAAACTATTTAAATTGGGTATTGCCGTAATCATATCAACCCACAGAGTAAAACTAACTTGTCACTTATACTGCACAGTGAGTGTTGTTAAAAATACAAAACACTGCTAGAATTGCAGTCTTTTCTTCACCTGGCCTTCCAAAACGGATTTTAAAGCGATCAAAAAGCTTTTTCACAAGAAAAATGTCAATTCATCCCACAAAAAAACAGGCCCCTACAAATCTCTGTACGCAGAAAAATAAAAAAGTTATGGCTCTCAGACTAAGGCAATGCAAAAACTTTTTCTTTTTTGAATAAAATTGTTTTTATTGTATAAAAGCAGTAACACATAAAACAATGCAAATTGGGTATTGCTGTAATCATATTGACCTGCTGAGTAAATCTAGCTTTTCATTTATACTGCACGGTGACCACTGTAAAAATATAAAAAAACACTACCAGAATTGCTGTATTTTGTTCAAAACACCTCACAAACACCTTATGCATTCCACTCAAAATAGGTCATAACTACCATCTACCATATGCCTACTGTAGGTTGACATCATTCTTTAAATGTCTTTTTTTACGACATTAGGGGGCTTAGAAATTAAATTTTTCATATTTTCAAGAAAATTTGCAACATAGAGTTTTTTAGGGAATAGTCCAATTCTGATGTGGCTTTGAGGAGCCTGTATGTTAGATACCCATATAAATGACTCCGTCTAGTAAACTACAGCCCTTAAATTATTTAAAACAGTGTTTAGGAAGTTTGTTAAGTATTAAAGGAGTTGTCTCATTACGAGCTTTCAGCCTGTCAGTGTCCCTGGTAAGTTGAACTGAGGGCGGTGCTAGCTTGTCTGTCTGTTTCGCTCCTCTCCCCCTCCCATCAGCACACAGGCAGCTACATAACTTCTATACAGGGGGGGGGGGGGGGGGGGGGGATTGCTCTCAGAGTTCACCCTGTGTGTGCCTGCCTAGGTCTGTTGCAGGAGAGGGCTGATCTAGGAGTGTAAGAGAGGAATATAAGCTGTGTGCAAATTTAGAGCAGAGGGGATGCATGTGTTCCTTTTATCCCCTGCTTAGTTTAAACAGTCTCCACATCTCCAGCAACAACAAGGGCATGTTACTATACTCAGAATGTCTCACTAATACGGAGAACATAAAGTATTCACATGCCCCCTGATTTGTATAGCATTAGTATAGTCACAGTTCCAAAGACATATCATGATTATAGTAACAGACAGGGTCACTGCTTCACATCTATCTGTGTAGAGAGCAGGAGGAAGCAGGGACACACAGGGTTAATCCAGGCGCTCGGACACAGACGCCAGAGTCCTCCCTCCCCCTCCCTCCAAATCCAGAAGCATTCTGTGGGGAGGGGCACTCTGCTCCGACCTGTCTTCAAAGGTGATGAGTCATTCAGACCTGACAGCCCGTAAGATAAGGATCAACAGGTCTGCTGCAAAAGAAATTTGAGAAGCTGATGTAGTAATACTTAACAGGGCTAGCTCAAATCAGTAGGACATTTGTAGTGAACATATATTGCAAAGCTGCTTGTTTTTTAAAGATGTTTTTATTAAAACTCATTCATTTTAGAGAGACAACCCCTTTAAGTATTTCACAGAAATTATAGCAAAGTGGAGGTGAAATTTCAAAATGTCACTGCTTTTTGCAGATTTTCAATGTTTATCCATTTTTTTTTTAACAGGGGTAGAGGGCCCCCAAGAAAAGGGAAAACTCAACATTGATTCCCCAGTTTTGCCTTTTTTTAAAAAAAGAGATATCCCATAAGTAGCCCGGGCACTATTTGACTCAACCACAAGCCTGAGAGTAGGAGAAGCAGCTATCGGACTTTGGGGTTTCATTTTCATCAAGATCAACAGTGTCTGGGACATTGTACGTTGAATCTGGTTTTAAGTTACTATGTCCCAGGAAAGAAAGATCATTGTCGACATTTTTTATCCCGATGGACTCCTATATATATATATATATATGGATATCCTATATGAGCTATGCCACAAGGCAAAGATACATGACATCACATTTCTAGGCACATATACTTTTAATGGGGTGATGTTGCATTGACTGAACACCAAAATTTTCCCCAAAATTTTATTTATTTTTGGGGCCTTTTACATGTTCACAAGGGAGCCCTAATAGTTTTATCCTCCGATAATTTTAGAAAAAAGGGGCAAAATAAAAAACCGGCATTATCATTACTATGACTAATACATAACATGTTGTTCCCGGGGTGTAAAGAAAAAGCACCAAAGAAAAAAAGGGAAAATGGTTTTTTAAAAAGGAGTTTAATACATACATTGGAGCCTTCTGTAGTAATTGTTATACCTGACGCCACTTATGGAACCAATAGGACAACCCAGTTATTCATTAAATAGAACAGCTGCAATGTTCAATCAATGATTTCTAAAGGCCCGTAAATTTGGGTTTAAGGGGCCATAAAGGGGGAACATTGCAAACATTTCTTAAATGTAAAAAATAATCATCAAATCCCAGGAAGGGGAATTTATAAAAAAACAGACAATAAGTGAAAAAATAAATATCTTTTCAGTAATCCCGGAAATTAATAAAAACCCTAATTTTAAAAGGAAAAAATTTTTTTTTTTTTATCTTTTCCAAACCAAATAATTTGAAATTTTAGAAATGTGGGGCACTCAAGTAAAACTTGGGAATTTTTAGCTCCCCAAAACCCAAAGAAAACTTTAATTTTGTATGTAATCATCAGTTTTATTTTACTGTTAATAAATGAAAAGCACTGTAAATAGTATTTAAATTTGGGAAAGGGAAAAACGGGGGTTAAAATCAATCCAGAAAACAAAATTTTTGGGCCTAAAACTTAAAAAATGAGATCAGATTTGATTTAAAAGGAAATTTACTAAACCCAAATGGGTGGTGCTGCAAGTCTCAACTTTTTTCCCCTTTGAGCCTTTTATTTTTAAAATTTTTCAGAGGAAGGGCCCCAAAGGCAATATTTTTCTCCAACAAAAAAAACGGTCCTTTTTCCCCCTTTGATAAGAAAACTTTCCCAAAAACCCTTTTGATCTAATCAAAGTCCCTCTTACCTAGTCAGTTAAAATTCAAACGGAAATTTTCCCGGGAATGAAAATTTAAACCCCCCAAAAAGGGAATGTGCCAGATGAATCAACTGAATATAATAATCATTTTCCACGTTGAAAAGGGCTCAGTGAGGTCAGGGGGGATGATGAGTTTTTTTAAACACCCAAAAGGGGTACGCGGGCGCTTTCCAGTTTTTTTTCCTTTTTTAAATTTCATTTAACAATAAAGACTAGTGTTGGGCGATTACCCTTTGGCTATCACCCATGGGGCGATAGCCCCGATAGTGGGGGCCACCTCGAAAAGGGTTTTTTCGAAGCCCGATAGTCGATCATCTCCATGACCTTTTAAAGTTTTAGGGTTTGGGGAAAAACAACCCCCCTTCTTTTCTTGCCCCCAAAACCCGGGTTTTGGGGGAAGAGGGAATTTAAACACCCCACAACAGTAAAAATGGATCCCTGAAAACATCTTGGGCACAAACACTTAGGCTATAAAAGCCACAAAAAAAAAATCACCCCACCTTTCCCATTTACCCTGTTTGTACCAAAAGCATCCCCTTTAAAACCCTCATCACCCCCCAAAAAAAAAGTGCCAAAAGGGCAGTATTATTTAAAACCATAAATTTTTACTTAAACCTGGAATTGATTACCCCTTCCCCTGGAACGCAGCTTGACCCAAAAAACCTAAATGGCCCACAAAATTAAAAAGTGCCGGAAGAAAGAAAGTTTTTTAACCACCTTTTTAAAATTTGAACTGGACATTGACAAACCCTGTCCTGGACCGAAAAGCATGCCCCTAAACCTGTCCTGCCCACAGAAAAAAAATGGGGAAAAAGGGAGTTTTTCAACCACCATTTTAGTTGAACTGGACATGGCCCTAGAACTGTCCTGGACCGCATTATGCCCCTTTTAAAACCTGTCGCCCCCCAAATTTTTAAAAAGTCCCGGGAAAAAGGGGTCTTTCCCCCAACCTTTTTTGTTTCATGGAAAATTGACTTTTCTGTCCTGTCCCACAGCATGCCCCAGGGCCGGATTTTAAAAGGGGGGTGCGGTGACACCCCAAGACGGGCGTCCCATCTATTAACACACGGGTTTAAAATCCCCTGATAAACGCACCAAAACGAAAACTGTCGTGCTAAAGCAAAATGCGGAACCCGGAATGTGTGAAAACTCCACCCTTTCCCTCAGTACACAGTAAAGACCGGGTTTAGCCTTGCCCCTCCGTTGAGTGGGGAAACCAAATTGAGTTCACTTGGAAATACTGGTGGTTAACGCCCTGTTAAAACCCAGGTGCCCTTTTTTTG
>JAODAL010027548.1:0-54757 GCA_025379985.1 Phyllomedusa bahiana | reverse complement strand
CCCAGTCCTTGGTCTTTGATTTGTCCTTTGAGGGGTCTTGGTTTTAAAGCCATAACTTTTAATGTGGACATTTCCTATCCAGCATCCCCGGCTATAAAGAACACCGTGTCCAGGCCACAGCTCTGTCCGGAGGTCACACAGTACATTCCAGTCATGCTTCAGAAAATTCAGACTACAGACATCTCAAAACCCCCCTTGAGGCTACTGTTAGCACAGGTCATGGAAACAAGTCCCTGTTCCTAGTATTACATTTTCAAAGGCTTTTATTCCCAGGAAAAACTTGAATGCCACATGCAATAAAGAGGCATTCACAGACTCTGGACGGCAGTTTCAGCACCACTGCAAAACTTGACTGGAAACCCTTCATGTCAGCTAAGCATCTACCTAATAGGGAGAAGTGGGATCCAAAGATCCAAAATAAGCAATGCAAATAGAATTTCTTGCTTTCCTTCCAGAAACAACACCGCTTCTCCCTGTGGACTGTTCACTTCATTTAAAAGACTACAATACCAGGTACAATCTGTGGACAGGAGTGGCGCTGTTTCTAGGGGGAAAAACATTCAAAATAAAAGCAGAACCTACTTTTAGGGTGCGTTCACACGGCAAGGGACAAATACCGGTATTTGTCCGGTTTGTGTGCCGTCCCCATGGCCGCAGGGTGGACGGCTTTTCTCCGCGATGAGCCCCCTTCACATTCACAAGCACAGATTCCGTCCGAAAACTGGACGGAAGGATGTGCATGTTCAATCCTTTTCGGGCGGGCGGAAAAACCACCGGGCGGAAAACCCGTGGGGACTGCTACACGGGTTTTCCATAGAGCCCCATTCTGCTCATTTTCGGCCGGTTTTTCAGACGGTATGCAAAACCGCAAAGCGCCTGAAAAACCGTCCGAAAACCCGTGCCGTGGGGACATGCCCTTAATCTCTTCTTTCTTTCCAAAATCATGAGATGCAGACCGGTATTAACTACATAATAGATTAAACTGCTATATACCGGCGACATATTTAGTTACATAGATCTTGTGCTAATCTCAGGTTAATTCCTGTCTAGGACCTGAGCCACATGGTTTAGATTTGTGCACATAATTGCACAGCAAATCGGACCAAGCGTCTTCAGAGAAATCTGCAAGACAAGTCCACATAAATAGTGCAGATCTCCCTGCAGTGATGAAAAAAAAAAATTCACCCTTCCCCTGAAGATCTGTTTCCTTGTTCCCCTGCCACATCTGTGTGGACCCTTATTCCCCCAATGTTCACCTGGCTCCGGTGATGATGTGTCACTGCTGCAGAAATTGCATGTCTACACGTTATTATTAGAGGCCAGTAAACTGAGAAGTGGCAGAAGATTGGTAAATGTAAACCTTTGGGGGACCAGAAAAGCACCTGCGCAAAAGTGGAAGGGAATTGATGACCTGTGAGGGGGGCTACTAAAGAACATGTGCAGAAGCGACAGAGAATTGGTAAATGGAGACCGGCGGGGGGCCAGGAAAGCGCCTGTGCAGAAGTGGCAGAGGATTGGTAAATGGAGATCGGCAGGGACCAGGAAAGTGCCTGCACAGAAGTGGCAGAGGATTGGTAAATGGAGACCAGCGGGGGGTCAGGAAAGTGCCTGTGCAGAAGTGGCAGAGGATTGGTAAATGAAGACCAACGGGGGCCAGGAAAGCGCCTACACAGAAGTGGCACAGAATTGGTAAATGGAGACCTGAGAGGGGGGCCAGGAATGTGCCTGCGCAGAAGTGGCAGAGGATCGGTAAATAGAGACCGGCCACGGCCAGGAAAACGCTTAAACAGAAGTGACTGAAGATTGGTAAATGGAGACTGGCAAAGGGCCAGGAAAGCGACTGCACAGAAGTGGCAGAGGATTGGTAAATGGAGACCAGCGGGGGGTCAGGAAAGCGTCTGCGCAGAAGTGGCAGAGGATTGGTATATGTAGACCGGTGAGGGGGGCCACGAAAGAACATGTGCAGAAGTGGCAGAGGATTGGTAAATGGAGACCGGCAAAGGGTCAGGAAAGCGCATCAGCGCTCTCCATTGGATTCTCCATTAACAGCATATGAGCTTTATCCTCTATGACTGATAAGTGCACATCTGCAGTAGAAACCATAGCGTCCATCACGGGTTTCTTCAATAGAAAACCACATCAGATTTTAATGCTGATGTGTGAACAGAGCCCTGCGATACAAGTAAGGTCCAGTTATCACATACAAAAAATGGGACATTACTTACTCAAAAAACACTGCAAATTTTGGGCCATATTCACAACTCTTTTCTGTGGCTCTTCTGCATACTGGTGTGAACAGGTATTAAATTAATGTGCAGATTGTTCCCCTAGTGGTGAGGTATATGAGCTGTTGCTCAGCAATTGGCTGCACCTGTTAATTTTTCCCAGGTAGCATATAGGCCAGAGCAGCCTGCTGCTGGGTTCAGTCTATTCCAGCCATTGAGCTGTGAATATGGCCCAAAAAATGCAGTGTTTTTTAAGGTCCAGTTATGTAACATTATAGGTAAGTGAGATGAAACTTATTTTTCCCATAGTCTACGGTAGGGCTTATGTTTACTATCAGCTTGTATTGAGCACTGTAATATTACTAATACTGCTCTGGAGTTGCAGCGAGAAACTAGCAGCTTGTAAATTCTGCTTCTTTCCAAGAAGAATAGTCAGCGGTAGTTGATACTTGGCAGCATTAATTTCAAATAAGGGATTTTGCTTCTTGGAGGAAGCGGAGATCTCATCTTTGGCCCGTCCATTCATGAATCAGTCCTTGGAGAGACATGCACGTAAGGTCTCCAGTTCCTGGAGGCTCCTGAGAATGTCACACGGCCGACTTTGCTAACTGAAGTGAAAGGCTTCTTGGCTTGAGCCATTTCGGTTAAGAGTTGTTGAGCGTGTGTGTGTCTGGATGTGACAGAATTGATCCAAACATCATACCATCCAGCCAGGGGATTACCGCCACCTCGAGGAGATACCCGTCTTCCAAGACAAAAGATTAAAGAGCCAGGATTTCAGGCAGCAGGGAACTGGTGCTTCTGTATGTTCCCTAGAGAGATTACTATCCGCTTGCTTTTGGATGTCTATTCAAGGATTAATAAGGTAGTGAGTACTAGAATGCCTTGTATAAATAAAGGCCATTAAAAAAGAAAAATGTGTGTGTATATGTAATATTTTGGTAATGTATATATTGTGCGGTTTTATTGGTTATTGTAGTATTTTGTATGTGTGTATATGTAATTTTGGGCGTATATGTTATATGTGAAATTTATTTGGGGTTTTATATGTATATATATGTGGTTTATATACATCAGGGGCCACTTTATTGGTCACCATGCTAGAAAGGGGTTTTTGGCCCCCCTTTTGCCTTCAGAAGGCCTCAATTCTTCGTGGCTGATTCCACAAGGTGTTGCAACGATGCTCAATTGGTAAAAGGGGGCCCCAAAAGATGCCAAAGAAAATATTCCCCCCCCATGACCCCACACCACCACCCTGAACCGTTGATACATGGCGGTGGATCCATGCTTTCATTTTGTGACCCCAAAATTCTGCCCTCCCTTTCCAAATGTCGCAGCAGAAATCGGACTCATCAGCCAGGAAACGTTTTTCCAATCTTCTATTTGTCCATTTTGATGAGTTTGGGAAAAAAATTGGAGCCTCAGTTTCTGTTCTTAGCTGAAAGGAGTGGCACCCGGTGTGGTTTCTGCTGCTTAGCCCATCTGCCCAAGTTCGCCGTATGTGCGTTCAGGTGTTTTCTCCCTCCCTTGGGTTGTAACGGGGGGTATTTGAGTATTTTGCCTTTCTTCAGCTCGAACAGTCCCCCTTTTTCTCCTTTGACTCGGGGCTAAAAAGGTTTTCCCCCCACAGGACTCCCGCTACTGGATGTTTTTTTTTTTTCGGCCATTTCTGAAAACCTAGAGAGGGTTGTGCGTGAAAATCCCAGGAGATCAGCAGTTTTTTGAAATACTCGCCGCCCTTCTGGCACAACAAACCCTGGCCCCGTTCAAAGGCACTCAAATCACCTTTTTCCCCTACTGATGCTCGGTTTGAAAAGAGGAGTTGTCTTGACCATGTCTACTGCCTAAATGCACTGAGTTGCCGCCTGTGATTGGCTGATTAGAAAATTTAAATGTTAACGAGCAGTTGGCAGGTGTACCTAATTTTAAAATGGCCCGGGGAGTGTATGTGGTTATGTATATATGTGGTATTGTATATATGTGCGTATATGTATATATGTGCGTATATATATATATGTGCGTTTTATTATTATGCGTTTTTGTATATATTGTCGATAGTATTTAAAATGTGCGTATATGGGGTGTGTGATATTAAAAAAATAATAAATATATAATTTGTGTGTACATATATATGTGTGTTATATATTGATTGGGTTATGGTATATATGGTATTCCTTTTTAAGGTTATGTTCGCACAGCGTTTTTATTACGTTTTTGGATGCATAAAATGCATCCAACATGTACCCAATGTGTGCTGTGTGTTTGGCTGCAGCAAAAACGCACACTATAGTTTTAAATAGGGCGTCTGCTGCATCAAACGGTTTAGGTTGAATGACACTTTTTTTAAAGGACAGAAATACGATGTAAAAAAAGATAGGCAAACTTTGCCCTGACCGTGATGTGTGTTTTGCATTGAAAACAAAGTAAAAAAACAGCACGTTTTTTAGATGCGTTTTTGGGTTTTGAAAAAAAAGGATCCCCCCAAAATACTAAAAGACGGTGTGTAAACATCCCCTAAGCTTAAGAACCCAGCAATTTTTTCAGTGGTGTTCCTGTTAAAAAATTGTAACCAAGTACCTGTGCAATGTCCTGTCTTAAAGGCCTAAGTAGAATTAATGGGGCCCTATAGCAAAAGGAGACGGGACCCCACCACCTAATGTAAGGAATGTAACAACAGCATAGATAGCATTTATTTAGTAGTAGATAATAGCACTAAAGATCCTAAATAATGCAGACATACAGCGGGAAACAAGCAACTTGCTAGCCCCTAAAAAAATGTGCAATACTCATGCACCAAAAGTGGCCCATTAAACTTCTCGGATGCATAGCTATAACAACTCTAGTTACGCCCATGGTCTTGGCCATCGTGCAGAAGACCTGCTGTTCTTTGGTTCCACATTCAGTGTCCACAGCTGACTGCTGCTCTTAGGTTTTGGACATTCGTGTAGATCCATTGAGGTTAGGAGGAGAGGACTTCTACATAGTAGCTAAAAATGTCAGGAAAGATCACCTTGGGGCGCTTTATGGAAAGTGGTAAAAACACTTTTCTTTTATAATAATAATAATCTTTATTTATATAGCGCCAACATATTCCGCAGCACTTTACAATTTAGAGGGTGTACATACAGACATTACACATTAAAAGAACTTACAAATGAGACACGAGGTCTCTTCTTTTAAGAGAACAGTACATGGAGGTTGTTATATTGAGGATCCATTTTTTCTTACCACACATACACATGTGGCCTATTTTCAGTGGTTTCATGTGAATACACGATAATAATTTCCCTTAATACTTCAGGGGGTTGCGGGGGTACTGGATCGGGGTTGGAGTGATTGGCCCGTTGAATCACGTTAATAATTTTCACTTAATATTCTGGTTGGCCAAATATGGTCGAAGGTCCAGTGTGATTGTGCCAGCTGAAACACGTTAATAATTTTCACATTAAAATATTTTGGTTGGCCGAGTGCGGTCAGAGGGTCCGTGTGATTGTGCCCGTTGAATACCTTAAAATTTTCACCCTTTTAAAACTTCTGGTTGGCCCGGGACGGATCAGAGGGTCAGTGTTATGACCAGCTTGAATACACGATAATAATTTCCACATTAATACTTTATGGTTGGCCGAGTGCTGGATCAGAGGGTCCAGTGTGATTGTGACCAGCTTGAATACACCTTAATAATTTTCACATTAATACTTCATGGTTGGCCAAGTGCTAAAATAGAGGGTCCGGTGTGATTGTGACCAGCTTGAATACACGTTAAGAATTTTCACATTAATACTTCATGGTTGGCCAAGTGCTAAAATAGAGGGTCCGGTGTGATTGTGATCAGCTTGAATACACGTTAATAATTTTCACATTAATACTTCATGGTTGGCCAAGTGCTAAAATAGAGGGTCCGGTGTGATTGTGATCAGCTTGAATACACGTTAATAATTTTCACACTAATACTTCATGGTTGGCCGAGTGCTGGATCAGAAGGTCCAGTGTGATTGTGACTCGCTGGGTGATTGTGACCTAACAGTTCTCTTGGGTTACTAAGGGGCCATCTTTGGCTCTCATCAAGCACCGGGTTCAGCAGCAGTTGATAGTGTTGCCTTGTGCGATGGAGGACCGCAGTACTCGCTGGCTGTTCAGCAAAGAGCAGCTGAAATATAGCCCTTCAAGGAAATGGGGTTTGAAGTCTCAGAAGGAGTTTTCTTTCCGGCAACAAGCTACTTTTTTCCTCCAGGACATGGGCTTGAGGCTCCACATCTCGCAGTTTACCATCAACACTGCGATTGTATACACGCAGCGGTTTTACATGGTACATTCCTTTACAAAATGGCATAAAAATGATCTGTGCCCGGCAGCGCTCTTCCTGGCCACAAAAGTAGAAGAGGAACCGCAGACACTCGAAGATATCATAAAAGTATGCTATGCCTGTCTGAAGCCAGGTTCTCCACCAATGGACATCATAAGCCAGGCTTACAAGGACAGGGCTGACCAGCTGCTTTATCTAGAAACTATTCTCCTGAAGACCTTGGGCTTCGACGTATCAGTTGAGCACCCCCATGCAAGTTTTAACAAAATTGTCAAGTCGTTGAGAACCACCAAGACTTTTAAGAGGATCTTCTACCTCTTGGCCAATAACAGCCTCCTCACAACTCTTTGCCTTCAGTACAAGCCCTCGGTGATCGCCTGTATGTGCGCCCAGGTGGTCTGCAAGTGCTTCAGAAAGGAGGTCTGTATTCCCAGCGATAATAAACTGTGGTGGAAAGATGTGGATCTGACGGTGACATCCCAATTGCTGGACGAAGTAACTAATGACTATTTGGAAGTTCTGAACAATATTCCATACCTGTTACCTAAAAAAGCCAAAGGACCAGACATCAGTGATCTGAATGCAGGGATATTGGCCAGTCTGACTCCAAGCAACGGAGAAGAGCTGACTGTATTGAACACGGTTCGAATGTTTTATGCCGATAGAAATCCTGCATCTTTCAAACCTCTTGCGTCTGACAAACCCACATGTGCTTGTAGGGCCGGAACATCTTCCAGAAAGAGGTCCTATTGCAAAGAGGTCGCTGCAACGATGTCAAAAGTGGCCAAAATGAAGGATTAAGAGTTCTTTTGTCGCCATTTATCTTTTAAAGAAAAAAAAAACCTAAATAAAGATATTCAATGGCTGTTAAGTTTCATTTATCTCTTATGGGTTTTGGGTTAAAAAAAATATGTTCCGTAGAAAAGTGTTGAATCTCGGCTCCATGAATGTAGCAAGAATTCCAACTGAAATCTTCATATCATATTTTAATCCAAATAACTTAAAGGGCAACACGGCAGTTTTAAGGCACATTAAATGAGTGTATAATGCACACGAATGTATAAATCTGGAATGCGGTATACCTTGCATAGCATATTTTCGGCTAGGTTCACACGGTTTATTGTGGAACGTATTTCAGCCCGTAATTCACGCCGTACTACGCAATTACGGGCTGAAATACGTCCCAGTCATTACGGTAATCCACAGTTCTCATAGAGAACTATGGATTACGGCTCCTCTCCCTGCTCGCACAATACAGAAGTGACATGTCAATTATTCACGGTGTATACGCGCCGAGAATAATGCATGGCTATTGGGTCGGCAATTAAGCTGTGTGAACCTAGCCTTAGGTGCATAACTTAGGCACAAAGCATATCTTAGGCGCATAGCATATTTTAGTATATCTTAGGTGCATAGCATATTTTAGTATATCTTAGGTGCATAGCATATTTTAGCATATCTTAGGCGCATAGCATATTTTAGCATATCTTAGGTGCATAGCATATTTTAGCATATCTAGGCGCATAGCATATTTTCGCATATCTTAGGTGCATAGCATATTTTAGTATATCTTAGGTGCATAGTATATTTTAGCATATCTTAGGTGCATGGCATATTAGCATATCTTAGGTGCATGGCATATTAGCATATCTTAGGTGCATAGCATATTTTATCATATCTTAGGTGCATAGCATATTTTAGAATATATTAGGTGCATAGCATATTTTAGCATAAATTAGGTGAATAGAATATTTGAGTATATCTTAGCTGCATAGCATATTTTAGTATATCTTAGGTGCATAGCATATTAGAATATCTTAGGTGCATAGCATATTTTAGCATATCTTAGGTGCATAGCATATTTTAGTATATCTTAGGTGCATAGCATATTTTAGCATATCTTAGGTGCATAGCATATTTTAGCATATCTTAGGTGCATAGCATATTTTAGCATATCTTGGGTGCATGGCATATTTTAGTATATCTTAGGTGCATAGCATATTTTAGTATATCTTAGGTGCATAGCATATTTTAGTATATCTTAGGTGCATAGCATATTTTAGCATATCTTAGGTGCATAGCATATTTTAGCATATCTTGGGTGCATAGCATATTTCAGGCGCATTCAAATGTGTTGTGCCTGGCGCAAACTGCACCTAGTTTTGGTGTATGTTCATACATATATAGAATAGGGCTACGACAGTCTTTTGACACAAAACACACCAAAAAAAATGGGAACTCCAATTCTGACAAGTCGCCCAAAATGTCCTATTCTCTGCACAAAGTCCAGCAGGAGCGTTTTGGGTCTACCGCCCTTATTCGTTACCTTCAAGAAGATATACCCAGTTTTTCACCGTGGGTTAGTGGTTAGTGCTGGAGTATCAGATACAAAAACAACCAAGGACAACAGTTGAAAGGAGTCTGTATGATCCCCTCGTGTTTGCCTGGGTTTCCTCCAGTTACTTCAGTTTCCCCCACACTCCAAAAACATACAGATAGTGAAAACTGGGATTTGGGACCAATGTGAATAATGAATCTCTGTACAGCGCTGAGGTATATAAGGCTATGTTCATACATCTTTTAGGACGTATAGTACGCGCTGCAATACGCTGGGTGTTTTGGAAACATGATTAGTGCGTAATTCCAGAGCACGGGGGGGTTTGCCATGTGCCGGCCCCATAGACATGCATTGTCAGTGGGCGCGTAATCGGCGCTAACAATTGACATATCAGTTCTCCCCCCGCGCGTACAATACGATTGTATTGTATGCCCGGGGGGACGACGCGTAATCCATAGTTCTCTGTGCGAGCTATGGATTACTGTAATTGCAGTGCACATTTTACCGCGTATAAAGCACAATATGCGATGAAAAGCGCTCGCAACTACGCGCAGAAAGATGCCGTGTGAACATATCCTTATAGAGCTACATAAATGAATAAAAATAAATAATAAGATGTCAAATGGATGTGAGGAGAAATATGAAAAATACCATAAAGTATATTGTGCATAAATATGTACTGATTACTGGTTAGAACTGGAAAACAAAACCCACTAAGGTCAGGATACTTATAATGCTTGAGTGGTGACTTTATCTGGTCAAACATAGACCCAGGACTGGGACAAGTTCTGGTGCCCTAGGCAAATAAGGTATATAGCACCCTTCTATGGTAAATTCAGCCCACTCCATACCTCTTTCCGTCCCCTTTTCTGCCTGGGATGAAGAGGCGCCCTAGGTGGTGACCTAACCGTCGCCCCAGTCCTGCATAAACCTCATGGTCTCACTTTAAATATATTCAGATACGTGTACCAGCGCACTAGTCTAGGGAAGATTTTTTTCTATATACATTTCTCTATTGATATTGCCCTGGTCATGTGATAAGAGAGATTTTATCTGCTCTGAGTCCATACAAGTGTCTCAAGAATACCATCTGCATTTCTCTTCCTGATTAGACAGAGAGCTTGGAGTGATGTCACCATGGAGCTCACTTTCTGAGCAGACTCTTTGTGCACATGTCCACGGCAGTTTTTAGGCACATTAAATCAGTGTAAAGTGCGACATAAAGTACGACCCTTCCAAAAAACTGGCGTCCGGTATACCTGGCATAGTATACTTAACGCACCTAAAAAGATGCAATGCGCCTATTCACAGCGCATAGCATATTATTGGCAGTGTATGGAATGTGCCTATCAAGGCGCATTGCACAACGGAGGTGCATAACATATCATTACTAGTGTATGTAATGCATCTCGATAGGCGTGTTGCGTTATGGAGGCGCGCAGCTTATCATTGCTACTATATGTAATGCGCCTTTTTAGTTGCATTACCATGTGTTGTGCCCGGCGTATAATGCGGCTTGTTTTGGTATATTACAGTTCATTTACATCAAGAATATGGCAGCAAAAGTGTAGACCAAAAAAACAGCGTTTGCATATTGGGACATGTCGCCCTCTTATCCCTAACAGGATTAGCTTTTGTTTACAGCTAAGCTATTGTTTTCACTCCTAGGAGCACTTGTAGCTTTTTTTTTTTTTCACACACAGATTAAATCTCCTTCATGTATGTAATGTCTCATCTAGTAATAGAGGAGCTAAACATGCCAATCACTGCTATAGAATCAGCCACAGCCTGACAAAAGCAGAGTGAGTGTAAAGCTGCCTGTGATTCTGTGAAACAGCATGGTGAGAAAACCCCTTTTAAGTATGTGTAACTTGCTCGAGGAAGAGATGGCACCAGGACTATGGGAAGAAGACAAGGTAGTGTCTTTGGCAATGTTCTGCTGGGAATCCTTGGGTCCTGGCATCATGTGGTCTCAAAAAAAAAATGGGAATCTAGCAAGAGAACCAAGAGTGACTTTTAATAATTATATTTACTGTTTTGCCATAGGCAAACTTAAACGCTCTCAGTTCTCTATCTATAAAGCACTAAAACTTAACTTTTATTATGTATAACACTTAACCTCTATACACACTATTTAAAAACCTGATTTCTAGCCTCTCAAATTGTCCCTTTCTAATTGTGAAGGAATAACTCCTTTTCTATTATCAAGTCTGGTGGGACCCCACCTATTAACAGGGAAACCCTATATATACACTGATTTGCTTGCTACAATAAGGGATCTAAAACATCTTACTTGGGCAGTCATCCCTAATCTGATGGATAGGAAACACAAACTGCGGCCCTCCAGCTGTTGGGAAACTACAACTCCCATCATGCATTTGTATAATCTATAACAGTGGGCATGATGGGAGATGTAGTTTCCCAACAGCTGGAGGGCCGGCATTTTGACACCCCTGATATAAGGTTTCCTTGTGAGACCCTCTGCAGTGGGTAACACAGTAGAAAGAGGTAGAAAATCACAAAATTAAAATGTCATGCCATGACCTCATCATGTGGTTGCGTGTGAGCTTCCCAAATGAATAATTATTAGGGGAGACTCGCGTGTTCCTTGAGTTTTCCTTAAATAAGCCCTTGTATCTCTACAAGTTACATCTGGATTGAATGGACGTCTTAGGAAAGCGTCAGCTTCTCTTCCAAGCATGTTGTATCCTGCATAGATGAGCGAGACCTCACTGGCGATGACAGCTCTCTCTAAGTCCTTAATTCCCAGGTATCCGCTTCTGCTTATAATGAGAGCTTTCTATTTCGTAACATCCCATTCCCTCACTTTAATCTGGTGCTGGAGCTCCCCCTCTCCACCCAAGACCAAAGTCAAAGTCTGAAGCGTGTGAAATGTTGATAGGTCTGAAGTAGCAAATGGGACGTCTGTGGGATAAGATGTCGCTTCTCAGGTGGTGATTAGTGCTGTACATCAGTGCGTTTCAACACCTCTCAAATCGCGCAGCCTCCCCGGGCCGCATGCGCACTAATTAGCGGATCAGTCACTATGACAAGCTCACATAATGCACTCGTGTCTCGGAGGGAAAGCTGTGGGGTGGGATTATACCCAATAATTTAAGTAACTATTCAGGTCAGAATTCTATAACCTTTTCTGCCGTCAAGCCATCAATATTTGCGCACATCGCCTAATATCAGGGGTGTAGCTATAAGTGGCGCAGAGGTAGCAGTCGCTACCGGGTCTTGCAGCCTGAGGGGTCCCCAAAAGCCCTTCTGCTTCATAAGAGGACACCATCATTGTAAGGGGCACATGGTAGATGGGGGGGCCCATTTCACTTTTCGCACTGGGGCCCCGGAGCTTCAAGTTACGCCTCTGCCTAATACTTTACACATACGGTTTCTGTGGAAGCTTTTGATGTAGATTTTTGAGCAAAACACACACATATGGTTGCAAAAGAGAGAAGGAGCAGTCTTGCCTTTTCTAGATTTCCTTCATTTTGGATCAAATCCAGACTTTAGCGGGAAAAAAAAAATTTGCATGTGTAATTGCAGCCTGCGAGCCAACACACATGCAATTACACATGCAGATTTTTTTTTAGCCGAAGTCTGGATTGGATACTTACCAATATGGAAAGGCTCTGATAAATTGGCCCTTTTATAGGTGTAGACAGCCTGTCGCACACCTTATATACCCGCCAAACCAGCGCACCACACGTGACTTTGCTTCATGAGCTGCAAGTTGCTGCCTAAAGTAGGAAGTGGTCATAATGATGTGACTCAACTGTGTATGGAAAACTTTAACTACCAGCTAGGATTGTGGACGTGAAACTTTTTTTTTTTGGTCTTCATTAAAACACAACAAACGTGTGGCTGCTTAGACAATGTCAAAATGTATCAAAATCTAGGTGATCCAAGCTAAAGTCTGGATTAGGCTATGTTCACACGGCATAATTGCGGGGCATAATTACGCCGTGTGTTCGGGAGCGAGCTCCCGCGGGGCGGAGTGACCAACCCACCGGCCACATAGACATGCATTACTAGCGGCGCGTGTTCGCCGCTAGTAATTGACATGCCACTCTCTCCCCCGGCGGCGGATTGTGCGAGCGGGGAAAGGAGACGTAATCCATAGTTCTCTATGAGAACTATGGATTACCGTAATTATTGGGATGTATTTCAGGCCGTATTGAGTGCAGTATGGCGCGAAATACGGCCCAATTTCACCCATGTGAACATAGCCTAAGTGCATGTACACGGTGTAATTGTGGGACATATTTCGCCCGCAATTACGCCGTGTGTACGGGGGCGAGGGGGCAGAGGTAGCAGTCGCTACCAGGCCCTGCAGCTGGAGGGGGCCCAAAAGCCCTTCTGCCACATAAGGCATTATGGGAAAGGAGCTGGGAAGCTCACCTCTATTGGATGTAACAAATCCTCAATTTGCTTCTGATTCACTGAATCTTTGAGAAGCAAAAAGGGATATTAGCCAAGCCAAGATCACTCATCTACATACAGCTGTTTCGGGGTTTTGCCCCTCATCAGTGTAGAGCAGAGCGATACTGGCTTGACTGGGTGGGAGGCACTGAGTGGCTGGGAAAGGGGAACATCTCTCCTTGAGAGAGATGTTCCCCTTTCTCTCCTGCCACATAAGAAGACACCAGATAGCTGGGGAGCCCATTCCACTTTTTACACTAGGGCCCCGGAGCTTCAAATTACCGTTCTGCTTTCAACAGTAATTTGTAATAGGGCAGTCGTGTCAGAAAAAGATTTTTTACATTTTTTTAGGCAAATAGCACTATGCCGGTAGCAGAGTAGGGTAACGTTTCCCGCCTCAGGGCAATTGCTCTACTTGTCAAGAAGGGTATAATAATAAGAAGTCTGTATTTCGGCTTTTTTTTTTTTTTTTTTTTTCAAAATATTTTTTTATTATTTTCAACAGAAGAAGAAAATAGAACAAGAATGATACCATGAAGAGTACATGTTCATTTGATGTTTTACAAACTAATATTTTCATAACAACGTAGTATCAAATCATGATTAATTAATAACAGCATTCCTGTTTTCTGTCTGCAATTGTAAGGTTTGGGCTACCTTTATATGTCCTGAGACATGTATCTAGCCAGGCACAGAAGACAATGCAGTAAATACCAAGTGAGCAGTGCGCTGCGACATTGTAGTCACTGCTGGCTGGACAATTTCGGAGCAAATTAATCACAGACAAAACAGAACAAAAAAGAAACAAAGACTGATATTCTTATAACAGAAAATAACTTTTCTCCGCAGATGTAAACTAATGATTGTTGCCAGAATAACACAAATATTGGTCCATAATTCAGATTGACTGAAACGTGCATGGGAGACCTGTCCCTGCGCGGTTCCCCGATGCCTTTCCAGGGCATAAGATCCCACTTACTCACGTAGGTGTTGACGCTAAACCTTAATGTACCCCCAGGTGTGTTGTCAGTTCCCCTACTAAATCCACATAGGTCAGTTGAAAATGGGGTTACCATCTGATTTGATTTCCACCCCTATCTAGAAATGCCTTAATGAAATGGGGTCCATCGAATAAAAAATCCTTTCGGTTTGGGAATAAATTTTGTTGTCACCTTCAGTCTTCCACCTATCCATGAAAGTAAATATTTTACATGAGAACAAGACGTCCTCCATGAGGGAATCTTCTGGTTCAACGCCATTTGCTAACAAAGTGATCGCTTAGCAGCTAACAAAATGATGCATTATCAAGGCACAGTGTCTTGAGCCTCAGGGAGGTCATGAAATAGAAGGGTCTTTGGGGTGTGAAAGGAAGTGTAAACGCTCCGAATCTTTCAAGGTGGGGTGACCAAGGTCTCCAAAGGTTCTGAGACACATGGCAAAACCACATACTATGTATCATTCTTTTGGAGACTCTCCACATTTGGGGACATTCTCGGGATACGGTTGGGAGCTAAGGGGTGGGGGGGAAAATTTAAACCCAAAGTATGGCTTTATGTATGAATTTATAGTGTGAACTCTCGCCCATTTATTTCATTTATGGACTGCTTGGCATGTCTGTTTTCCAGCCTTTTAAAGGGCTGTTCTGTATTGCAAGATCCGGAAGATTTTTTTCCCAGCCGGCGACACCCTGTCTTCCCATATTTGAATATTTAGTTTCCCACAACTTACTAAAAATGGCAGTACAGGGAATGAGACTCGAACAGGGCCCAATATCTTGTCGAACAGGTTGGACTAGCTTCCATATCTAGTGCGGAGAACCCTACCTTTCAGAAAACTTATAACTTGACCATTACTTTTAAGAAGTGGTGGATCTGGACCTGGTATGTTTCTTGGAAGTTCCTGAAAGTACATGAACCTATGAGTGCTACCGTTCCGCTCGCTCAAAAGATCCTCTCATATGACAATACCCTTCGCCTTGCCACCAGCTGAATGTGTGTTCCCATCCCTTGCTAATACTGGGTGGCCTAATAAGGCCATATGTTTACTAAAGGAACATCGGTATATTATACAGATTTTCGACACGCTCTCCAAAGTTACATGGTGATCCCTCATCAGTATACAGATCCTAATGCTCTGTGTTATGTTTCGCGTATCTAGTATGCTGAAAAGGGCCGTGAGAATCCCATGGCGCCGCAAGGACCCTTGCCTTCTAAGGCATTAGTTCTAGTAGTGGAGTACGTCGTTGTTTCACCCAGTCACTGCATTGTCCTGAAAAGACAGGCAAGGTTTAATACTTGCGGATGTCTGGTATGTTAGACCCCTCCACAACTGTTTAGGTAGCATAATGCTTTGACACAGCGACCTCGGTCTACTGGACGCCCAGAAAATCTGGAGTAAACTAGAAACTAAGATTTTCAATCTGGATGTTTCAGGCAGAAGGGGGATCAGTCCTTCAACTAGGTAAAGAAGTCTGGTGGAAACTAATCATAACGTATTAAGTGGCATCTTGCCAATAGCGAGAGAGGACAGGTTTAGACCATCTCCGGCAACTCTCTAATGATCTTTACATATGAAGGAGGAATAATTTAGGTGTATAGAGAATCCGGGGATTACCCGATCCTAGGAGTTCCAAGGTATTTTTGATGGAGGTTTTTTGCCTAATTTTTTTTCTAGACAGGGGGAAATTTGAGTCTAATGTCCACTGGGGGTTTATTGTGAGTAGCGTTAATTAATTTCTGATTTTGACTCATTCACAACCTTCAAAGCCCGACGCAATACTCATGAAGACCGCAGCTGGTGGAGCAGGTTTGCATCCCTTTCTGGTGCTCTAGAAAAAATATGACATCACTGGCAAAAAGCGAGAAAGTTTTCAGTTCTTGGTTTCTAATTTGAGCCTTCGGAATATAACGGTCGATGAGAGGAATCTAGCAAACGCTCAATAGCTAGTTAATAGAATAGGGGACAGGGACATCCTTGTCCTCGTGCCCCGAGACAGTGGAAAGGGTTGGGAAAGAGAAACCCGTAAGGCATATTCTTGCTTCCCGGTGAAAAACAAAAAATGATATAGATGCTAGACCAGGAAAGGTTCAATATGTGACCATAGTAGGCCGATTTTGTCCAGGACCAGTTCACCATGCCCCAGTCCACGCATATCGAAAGCTTTTTCCGTGTCCACGGTAATGAGAGCTGCCGACTTGCGTGGTTCAGGGATTCCTACCTGACTTCATCTAATACTAGAAGAACCTTGCCTCACATCATGACCAGCTGAACTCACCCTGGACAAACCCACTTGATTGTGAAACCTAATTAATTTTGGGATATACGGGTGCCAGGCGGTTCGCCAATAATTTTCGCTAAAGTCATCATAAGATCAACATTTATCAGCGAAATAGAGCCTATAGAAGAGGGCTGGAGCGGATGCCTTACCCTCCTTGGGCAGAATTTTGATATGGCGGTGTTCATTGGAATTGGAATGGTCGATCCAGAGAGGTACGTATGGTTAAAACAGGGCCTGCAGGGTAGGGGCTACCTGCGCCTTTACTGACCTTAAAAAATTCGCCTGTATAGCCATCCGGGCCTGGCGCATTGTTATTTTGCAGTTTCTGAGATCGCTCCTCAAGTTCTATAAGCGTACTATCTGGGCACCGTAATGGGCAGCTACCTTCTTCATGTTGATAGCCCTGGTAGATCAACTTGACTTAGCCCAATCCCGGATCTTCGATCCCGTTAAGGTTGCTCGTCAGCATAGATGTTTTGTAGAAAGTACGCCAAAATTCCTCACTACCTTCCTCCCCTATTTTTTCTTTAGTATTTCCCCTCTGGCGTTAAGAGTGCCGAGGTATTGGAAACAGTTGGAGGCTGGCAACCTAGGCTACCTAGCCAACCTTGCTAGTAACTTGCCAGGCTTAAAGCCATGGCGGAAGAAATGTGCCATCAGAGCGAGTTTTTTCCTGAAGTGTATCCCGTCTTCCACCCACGCTTCGTAGTTCTTTTCGGATTGTCCACCCAGTTCCGTTTGTGTTCTTCTTATGGGGATGATATAAAGTGGTATATGAAATCCCTGAGACTTTGCCTAATCGATCCTATTTCCTCCTGTACCTATCATTTTTTGTACCAGAACGATACGAGATCAGTCCTCCCCCGCAGCACAGCTACGCCGTAAATCCCAAAAGTAGTTGGGTCTTATCTTGATGTGCTTGACTTCTCTATTGGAATTCCAGCCACCACGGCCCTAGCAAGTGACCCTAAAATTACCTCATCTCTGCCAAAAAAGATGGGAATCTCCAGTTATATTCCTGCCTCTTGGGTACGACTCTCGAGTGTCAACTAACTGGTGAGTGGTCTGAGATGACTAAGGTACCCTATCGCCACGTACCTCTATCCTAGGGAACCAGAGACTCGTGTAGTGAATATTTAATCAATCCTAGACAGGATCGTGAGGAAGAGAGTAATGAGTGTACTCATCTTCCATCAGGGTTAAGGTGCGCCAGGAGTCATATACCCCCTGTTTTTTCGGCAAAGGACAGAGATGCGAGTTTCGGACGGCTGGGTTATGAGTATACATTTTTTTTTGTCCCTCCTGTTCTGTCTTCTAATCTGGGAAATACTGCAAGTAAAGTCGCCCCCAGGATCTAACGTTCAGGAGGTGTCTCCTATGATCTGATGCGCAAGGCTGTCAAAGAAGTGACTGTTGGAGTTCGGACCATAACTTATGAATAAGAGAGAGTTCCTCCCCCCCATGGCAACCTAACATTAAACCCAATCTACCCTCTTGGTCGTTTCTCAGGTGTAGCACCTGACCCTCGCAACCTTTTCCCTACTATAAGTCAAGACTCCCGCCTTGTTTATTTATGGCTGGAGAGCCAAAATACCAGCCCGCACTCCAAGGAAAAAACGCTGCATACGCGTAAAATCTTCCTTATACAAGTGGGTTTCTTGCAGCAGGCATGTCCCTGCTTTAATCTCTCAAGTGTCTTAAGATCATTATACGTTTGCCGGGGAACGCAGGCCTTTAACGTTCCATGTAATTATCTTCATAACCAATATAAAAGATTAGTGGGGAGTGGCAACCTCTGGCAGAGGAACATACAAAACTTTAACAACTTTTAACTGGTGGTCTTCAGACCAGGAGCACTCTGGGGGAGAGAGCGTGGTAAATGATATTTCTCGGCCGCAGTGAAGAGTGGCCATAGGACTTCTCCCTTTTTTTCCAGCTGGAGAAAGTCGTAGTCACCAATGGCTAAGGGCAACCCGACCCAGAAAAGAAGATAAAAACTGGTATCACTTCTCTTCCCGGCTGGTCGAATAAAAGGTAAAGAGGTTTACATACCTACTTATAAAAATACTATACCTAATAGGTGACAACTAGATAAATCAAACACAGCTACTAAATGAGTGGTGGCTCATTCCCGAGCTACATGTGAGGGTAAGGCATATCTAACGAGTTATTCAGTCTCGCCAATTTTGAAGCGGCATTCGCTTGTCTTGCTCTTCTGGGTCATGCCCCTGGGCCTGCATGTGCCTCGTCTTCATCCGACTCAGAACTATCTACAGTGCCAGGGGTTGAAATCTGGAGAAGATGGTGGCCCACCGTGTCTCCAGTGAGGTGTCCTTGGGTCCCCGGTATCTTCGCCTGTCGAGGTAAGCCTTGCATCCACTGGTGACGATGAAGGTGGGAAATGTACCATTTTTTTATTATGAAAGATTTTTAAAATTTTGGCCGGGTACAGCGAAGGCAAACTTGCAACCTGGCTGGAACAATGCTGAGGCAAACTGGGAAAAGGCTTTACGCTTCTTGACCACATCGGCAGAAAATGGTGCCCTGCTCGAAGATTAAGACCTTCGCGTTTGAAAAGGTGAGGCCTCTCTTTAGCCGTCTGAAGCCCTCATCATATGCTGTTCTTTTGTCAGTAAAGTTCCAGATACTTCACGATAAGACCTGACGGGGCCTTTTCTTGCAATGGATCGGCTCTCTATCATGCGGTTTCTCTCTGCTACGTGAAGGTCTTGACCAAGACATGGGGCTCTCTCTACTTTACACACACGGGCCCCAAGGCCTAGGGCCTCTGTAAGTCCTCTCGCTCACAATAGAGCCCACTAAGTCTCTTGCAGGGATTGACTCTGGATCCGACTACGCTCGTAAGTTGTTCCTTCTAGAACGGTTCTCTAAGTCTTCCAGTTTGCTGGATAGTCTTTCGTTCTCTTGAGTAATGCCCAGGAGCTGAGCGCGTGTTCTGTCAGCTTCACTTCTTAGTTCCTGCATCTGAGCAGATCCGTGATCAATCCCAGACGCCTGCCTGTATTCGAAGATCTGTTTGACCTGGGTGAACATCTGTTCCACTGTAGCCGTAAGGGAAGCTCGTAAGTCTGCTGATATGTAATTTGCCACTTCCGCCGCCAGGGCCTTCAAGTTGGAGCCCGAGAGATCTTGTGTCACCTGTATCCCCACTGGATGCCTGGATTGGTTGGGGTCTAAAGGGGCTGTCTCCCCTGAAGTTGGGACCGGGTCTTGATGAGGTGGTGTTGGGATATCCCAATCTGACGCTGGAGTGCATTTTTTCCCTATAGGGTATCGTACTCATGCCCTCCTGGTGAGGAAATGTTCTGAAGAACTTGTCTCCTTTTCCTGGCTGTTTATTGGCTTTAGAACGCCCCATTTTGCACAGGTACTTTTCCATGCACTATATGGGGGTACTGGCTTGTGGTGGAGAGGTGTGGGGTGTTGTGGGTAGCCGGATATATTGCTTTGCCTAGTAACTTTTCTTTTAGTTGGAGAGGAGACCCATAACAAAATGTAATGGCTGAGGCACGTGTTTACTGTCGGGTGCAAGCACAACCTAGGTGGAAAATCTCAACTAGCAATCCATCCTCCCGCCGGACGTCTTTTTGACCTGTTAGAAAAGAGCCCAACGGGTTTGAGTTAGGAAGGTGCAGAGGATACTCAGGTGTTGATGACTTTCACAGCCGTATAGCTCCTACGACTTCCTTGACAGTGGTTGGAGCTCTGCTTGTTGGATGGGGTTGGGGATCGTGGCTCGTCCTGCCTTTGATCTCAGTGGGAAAAGCCTACAGTGTTTTATAGAGGAGTCTATGGGAAATCAATGGTGTGGATCGGTACTTGCCCGCTGTATGGGACGGGTCAGAGCTGTGGCAGTGCTGCACGGTCCTTTAAGTGGTCCATCGTCTAGCAGGGTGCAGATTGTAGGTGTTGTTGAGATCCTGTGTGTATGTAGCAGTATCGGGCTACAGTAGGCTGATAGGAAGGGTTCCCGCCGGCGTCCAGGTATTTAAGATGGCAGCCCTGGCTGTATACCAGAAGGAGCCTTCAGGGCAGGTTTGATCTAGATCCCGCTCTTGTGCTGCCTGGATACACCTTACTATCGGGCCAATACTATTCAATGCTGTGCCGTGTGAGAGGTCCGGCAAGGTAGATATGTATGGGGACCAAAACGGTACTCACGGCCCTCAGAGGACGCCTTATCCCACGTGTAACTTTGTATGGTCCCGTGTCAAGGAGCTGGCTGCAGGAGATGGCTAACGAGGCGCAGCCGGGTTTCCGCGCATCTCCCTGCGCGCGGCCCAGCGAGGCCCGGGGAATTCTCCTCCTCAGGTCCCCAAGTGTCTGAAATGCGCGAAACGCGCACCGCCTCTCTCCGGATCCTCGTCGGATCTCCCCTCAGGGTCCGCTTTTACTTGTCGGGCGGTCTCAGGTGAGTGATCTCTCCCCTCCGCCTGCCAGAGACCACTGTGTGCCCCGGCTGTGCGCTGCTCCTTCGGCACTTCTATAGCGCCGGCGTTCACCGTTCCGCGCTCGCTGCGCTGTTGCCGGGCAGCTTTTCCAGGTGAAGGTGTTTCAGGGGTCGTGCACTCGTGACGGTTTGGGCGGTACACCAGCCGTATTCTTGCCTTTTGTCGCCCGCCGCGCAGGACTCAGTTAGGTGCCACTCTCCGCTGCTCCGAGTAAACCGAGAATCTCGTATTTCGGCTTTTAACGTCTGTAACCCTCCAAGAAGATGAGAGGGATAAAGCTTCAGCCTCTCACTTATTACTTTAAGTAAACAGTGCAACAGGGGAGATAGGTGATTGAGCAATGTGACAAGTGAGGGCCCGACCCAAAAATGAAGGAGCAGCTGTGTCCCTCCTGCAGTTTTCTTGCACATAGGCCGCCCGTTGTGCAGGGAGCAACAATTCAGCTCCACTCCAGTAAATGAGGCTTTGTTGTGCAGCGGGTGGTCCTGATCATCGCTTTTAGAGAGAAGCCATAATGGAGCCATTTTATTCTGGAAATCGGTGGGGGGTCTGGTCAGTCCTTGCAATAAGCAATCATTTCCTATAACTGGAAAATCCTTTTAACTCCCAAAACACAGCACCTCTCTTACCTCACACCAGGAACGTTGTATAATGATAGATGTGCTTTCAGATGAACACAGTGTGGGCATGAACACAAAAGCGCAGCCTATGTTGTAACCTGCAATGCTTCACTGCGGACCGTTCATTTTGGCGTAGATGCTCCTGACTCGTGTCATCTAGTTATTACAGCCTGGCCCTGGTCGCTCAGATCACATTAAAGGGGTATCCTCAGCACATTTATTAGTTTTAAACATGTAGGCAAAGGTAGATCACGATTATTACCAAAAGCATCGCTGTTCTGATTTTGCTTCCTTTTAGATTTAGAGCAGGTCTCATCTCTTGCTTGTGTACACAAGCTTTGCTAGGTTACCGGCCACCTCTCTCTGCTCTAGATGGTGCTGTCACTCCCTGCTGTGTCTTATTAGCAGCACAGGAGCTTTTTTTGTGTTTCTTATTCACAAACTTTAACCATTTAGCCTTCTGACTTGCTGTTTAGACCCCTCCATCAGCAATGTGCCTGTAACAGGCTCAGCTAGGAATAGCAGAGCTGAAATTTCAGTCACTGCTGTAGAGCCACTCACAGCTTGAACAGGAAGTGGGAGTCTAAAGCTGTAAAACCACCCACAGCCTGACCATGAACTGGGAGTCTGAAGCTATAGAGCCGTCCACAGATTCTACAGCTTTAGGCTCCCACTTCCTGTTCAGGCTGTGGGCAGTTCTATAGCTTCATGTCGCCACTTCCTGTTCAGGCTGTGGCCGGTTCTACAGCTTCAGATTCCCACTTCCAGTTCAGTCTGTGGGAGGTTCTACAGGTTCATCGCTCCCTCTTCCTGTTCAGGCGGCTGAGGTTGGTTCTACAGCTTTAGGCTCCCTCTTTCTATTCAGGCTGTGGGCGGTTCTACAGCTTCAGGCTCATAGTTCCTGTTCAGGCTGTGGCTGGTTCTACAGCTTCAGGCTCCCACTTCCTGTCCAAGGCTGTGGCCGATCCTACAGATTCAGTCTCCACTTCCTTGTTCAGAGCGAAGTGGCCGGTCTACAGATTCAGGGCTCAACCACTTCCTGTCCAAGGCTGTGGCCATTCTACCGGTTTTTTGATTCCAGGGCTCCCACTTTTGTTCAGGCTGTGTGCAAAAAAAATGGTTTTATGTCTATAGTAGTGACTGACATTTCAGCTCTGCTATTCCTAGCCAAGCCTGTTAGAGGGACATTGGTGATGGAAGGGTCCAAACAGCAGGGAAGAAGGCTACACAGATAAGATAAACAAGCTCATGTGCTGCTGATAAGACACAGCAGAGGTGTCACCATGGTCTGGCCTTTGCAGCTGAAGTTAACCTAGAAAAGCTTGTGTATATAAGCAGGAAATAAGTACTGTACTAGCCCTGAAATAAAACAAAAACAGAACAGCAATGTATTTAGTAATAATCTTGATTTACCATTGAATACAGGTTTAAAGCTAATCAATGTGGTGAGAGTGCCCCTTTATGGCTTTCACTTAGTCTCGGTTTAGCCGTAGCCTGAGGAGTGTAAAGTAATGGTGAGGAAAGGAAGCTGAGCTAAATGGTCAGAAAAAAAAGTGTTCTATAACTGTTCCAATATTTTTTCATTCATGTTCTCTCACGACCTCTAGGCAGAGCTGTTACTGAGATCCATTTTAGGGTCAGTTTCCTTTTGGCGTTTCATGTCAGGTGACCTGTCCGTAACATTAGACGTATAAAGGTTACATTCCCCTGGAAACATTTCTTAACCTTAATCCTAACCAGGGACAATGGATCCTTTAGAAATGACCTATTTAACTCTGCATTGTCACCCCGAACTCCGTAACAAAGACTCTTTGTGATGCCTGTCAGCATGGAGGAGAAGAGGCCACCACCGGAGGAGCAGAGGCCACCACCGGAGGAGCGGAGCGAATATGCTGTGCAGAGTCTGCGGTAAATTACGCTACATGTGGATGGAAATGTGAAAACCCCGTCCACACCTAGCAGAAAGGAAATGAGTGTACTGCAGAATTTCAGAATTGCAGCAGGTCTATTAGGGTATGTTCACACGATGTACTGCGACGCGAAATGCGCACCGACATTACGCCGTGTGAACATACCCTTAGGCTATGTTCACATAGGTTATCGGCAGCACATTTTGCCGGCAATGTTTTGTACTCTAAAAATCGAGCAAGATGCGGCTGCTGAATTTACGGTAAAATCCATAGCTCTCTATAGAGCTATGGATTACGCCTCATCCCCCCGCGCGTACAATACGAATGTATTGTACACCCGGGGAGATAAGTCACATGTCAATCACTTGCGGCGAATATGCCCCGCGCGTAATGAATGTCAATAGGGCCGGCGCGACTGCCAAATCACCTGGCGCAATTGCGGCCATACTGTATGTGCTGCAATTACGCCATGTGAACATAGCCTTAGGGTATGTTCACACAATGTACTGCGGCACGTACATTTATATTTATGACCCACACACACACACACACACACACACACTGAGCAGATTTATGTGTCTAAAGGAGTTAAAGGGGTTGTCTCACTATAAGGATTGATTTTTATATTAAAGAACTTAAAAAGCAAAAACAAGTCACTTTGCAATATGTGTCCATTAACAGTGTCCTACCCATTCTGAATATCCCCACTTGAATGGGCCCTGCATCATCTTCCGTCAAGGTCATATGCTAACAGACCGTTCCATCCTCTCGCTGAGAGGTGCCTGCATTGTGTACTATAGCTACAGACCTTTCCAATCTCTCCTGGATAGCAGCCAGCACAGGTCGCTATACTACAGACCTGTTTCCATCTCTCCTGATTAGCTGCCAGCACTGGTGCTATACGCTGAGACCTGGCTTCATACTGCAGCCTAGTGGAGAAGCCAGTAAATAACTACCCCCGTCGGATTCGAACAGGTGAAACCAAGAAAACAGGACTGAGGTAAGATGAATCCATGTAGTGAGAAAACCCCTTTAAGTGGGAGGTAGCAGCCGGGGCTGCCAGTACTCGTGGATGTAAACATAATTGTTTTCCTTCACTGAAAACAATTTAAACTCTTTAAAATGATGAAGAACCTAAGTATAGTGTATGAATATCAGAAGGTGATCAGCTTTACTTATGTCCTATCAGGAACCCTCTAACCCCCCTTACGGTCTGTCAGTTGCCATACTGTGACGTACGTTGTTGTAAAGAGGATATACTACACAGCCCTGTCTCTGTAGGGTCGGGGATACCCTGATATCTGCAGTGCTGGGCTAACATCATTCTAGACCAAAGGTCCTGAAACTCTAGGGGCTAAAACCATGGCGCTGGCCTTGGAAACCGGCCTACGAACCATATCCCAGGCGCGCGTTTCCTGGGTCAGGATCATGTAACGGGCTCTTGGCACTTCTATCAGGAATGTAGAACTAGACTTGGCACCACCTGAGCGGTATCAACCGCGTGCCTTGACATTACTTCACGCCGTAAAACGTTTTTGCTTGTGACTTCATTTGTTGTGCTTGTAATTAATACTGTATTTGTCTCAACATCATAGATCAGGGACTGCCTCTCCCCTCCCTCTCTCTAGGCCAGTGGCACAAAGCTGCGCCACCACTCTAATAACGGGCATGGGCAAAACCATTAGGACGCGGTCAGAGATTTCTGTTGCCCTCAGGTAAATGGTTTGGATTTGCGAGATTGGGATTGCTCTGCAGCAGCGCCACCTTGAGGCTGACCTGGAGTAGATCGCTCACTTGCGCCTGAAAACCTGTTAGTCAGTGCCATGTACAGACTGTGAGCTCTGGAAGTAATTTATAGCGAGTCCTGGCTCTGCTCTCCACTATTCTAGAAGAATCTCTGGTAACAATATACTGTATTATAGAAGAGGTCTGCCCCACAAATAACCCACCCCCCAGGACAAGGCTGTGATACATACAGTGAAGCAGTGGTTGGACCCCTACATGTTATCTATGAGAAGACCCAGTATGCAAGATAGTATTCCTGCAGAGTCTGCTTATAGTACTTAAAGGGAACCTGTCACATAGGTTATGCCCCCCTTGCTGAGGGCAGCACAAGCTAGTGTCAGACCTACTGTTTCCAGCGCTGTGTCCCTTATTCCGTAAGATGCAGCATTTTTTTTAGAGCATTTACCCCTCAAATCTTATTCATGAAGGTGTTACAGCCCCGCAACAACGCAAATGCTATGCCCCGCCCACATGACATGTTCTACCTATTCAAAGTAATAGTTTATCTTGAGGTGGGCGGGCAAGCCTCAGGTGGGGGGTATAAAAAACTGACTCTTCGAATGACTCTTCTGGCTGAAAACTGATTTGAGCATTAAATACACAAAGACTATAACATTTTACAGAATAAGGGACACAGCGCTGGAAACAGCAGGTCTGACACTGGCTGGTACTGTCCTCAGCAAGAGGGGCATAAACCATGTGACAGTTTCTCTTTAAAGGGGTTTTCTCACTACAACGATTAGTTGACAACATGAAGGGAACATTGATTGAAGACTTTTTCTAGGTCAATAGATTTTACTTTAGTCGTGAGATAAGAGATATTTTATGTGCTCTGCGTGCACACAGGCTTCTGCCGGACCATAAAGACCGTTTTTGAAAAGGTTTTCAATCCAAAAAACGCATTCAAAAGCACTGTGTAAAATGCGCCCAAGGTGTGCTGCATGTTTGGATGCATTTTTTGCTGGCATAAAATGTGCCTGCTTTATGAACCTGCTCTACTGTGGGTCATAAATCGGGCACATTCTAGCACAAGGGTGACATTTTTGGATCAGGTAAACCACTTTGAACGTGCTCTACCTTATTCCAGCACTAATGATTATTAATATAATTTATTTTAAAGCCCCATTGATTCCAGGGCGCTGTACATTCAAAAAGGGAGGTTACACACATAACATGTCAAACAAGTACAATGATAACAATGAATGACTTACAACTAGCACAGAGGGAGAGAGGACCCTGCCCGTGAGGGCTTACAATCTACAGTGGAGGAGGAAAGAGACAGAAGGTGAGGGGCGGACATATTTGTGGGGTAGCACAGTGGCTGCTGGGTTATTGTTGGTTATAGGCAATTCTGAGGAGATGGGTTTTTAGGTTGGTTTTGAACCTGGTGGAGGAGAGTCTGAGGTGTTGGGGCAGTGAGTTCCAGAGTGTGGGGGAAGCACGGGAGAAGTCTTGGAGACGGTTGTGTGAGGAGCTGATAAGGGGAGAGCACAGGAGAAGGTCCTGTGAGGAGCGGAGATTGCGAGAGGGGAGATATTTGGAGATTAGGGCAGCGATGTATGGAGGGGAGAGGTCATGGAGAGCCTTGTAGGTCATGGTTAGTAGCTTGAAATTAATTTGCTGGGCAATGGGAAGCCAGTGAAGGGATTACAGAGGGGAGAAGGCAGAGGAGGAGATAGGGTGATCAGACGGGCAGCAGAGTTGAGGATGGATTGAAGGGGAGCAAGAGTGCTAGACGGGAGGCCACAGAGGAGGATGTTGCAGTAGTCTAGGCGGGAGATGACAAGGGCCTAGAAATGCTGTACTGAAGCTATAACTCTTCAGCTTCGCTACGGTTCTAGTGCTCCCCGCCTCCCACACACCCCCTGAGATCGGGCGCATTACAAAGTGCCGCAGGCGCTATGTAATGCGCCCGATAATGGCGTGCGGGTATGAACGGGGCTGCGCCTGATAACGGGCTGAAAAGACGCCAAATATCTGCCGCAGCCCCGTTCATACATGTCGCACTAAATGACTTTAAGTATACTGATCATTCATAATTCTGTAGGCTTCAGAGCAGCAATCCTGCAGCGTTTCTTGATACCTCAGTGTCCGAATATTGCTTGTTCTGATGATTTGATATTGGGGAAGAGGAGAATAATCTGAAGAAGAAAAAAATGTCCCGTTACTTTATAAGGGCTAAACTCTTAGATTACCAGCTTGTTGATGGTTTCCAATAAGCAGAATTATGCATACAGCTCTGGAGTGTCCTACCAGATCAGTACATAAGTAATGACGTTATATTGAAGAAGTTACTGAACTTTTTATATGTACATATCTCAAATTGTGCACAGAGATGGGCGTTCCTTAAAGGGGTTGTCTCACTACATTGATTCAGCTCACCTCAGTCCTGTTTTCTTGGTTTCACTTGGAATTCAGGGGCATGTTTACTGGTTTTTACTAGGCTGCAGTAGAAGCTAGGTCTGTAGCTATAGCAACCAGTGCTGGCAGTCTATCAGGAGAGATCAAACAGGTCTGTAGCTATAGCAACCTGAGGAGCTGATGCAACCCTACAAGAGATGATATCTAGGAATAGGTAGGACATTGTTAATGGACACATATTGCAAAGTGACTTGTTTTTGCAAAAAAGCAATCCTTTTAGTGAGCAAGACCCTTTAAAGGGTTTGTCTCACCATGCTGTTTCACAGAGCCACAGGCAGCTGCAGACTCACACTTCCTGGTCAGGCTTTGGGCGGGTCCAAAGCAGTCATTGGCATATCAGCTCTAGTGTTCACAGCTGAGCCTTTTACAGTGACATGACTGCAGGAGATTTGTGAACTGTAGTGCACAAGGCTCCAGGACTCTAAAGGGTTAAAGTTTGTCAGACACAGCCGGGAGTAACTTATCATGGTCATACTGGGCAGCTGGAGCAATAAGAGGTGGTCAATAACCTAGAGAAACCTGTGTACACAAGCAGGAGATAACCTCTCCTCTATATCCTAACCAAAGCAAAATCAGTACCGCAATGTAATTGGTCATTGTCTTTATTTACCTTTGCCTACATGTTTAAAGCTAATCATTGTGGTGAGTAAACCCCTTTAAATCTGGTTATCTAGCAATTCATATAAGATCAGTAGGGGTCTGACACATGGCACCCCCGATAATCAAGTGATTGAAGGGGCCTCTTCAGAGCTTGACCCTATAGTAGTGGCTATACAAGGTACTTCAGCGTTGTTGTATCAAAGTATAATTATGTGGCCACTTCAGTAGGAGTCGGACCCCCCACCGATCTCATACTCACGGCCTTTCCTAAGAATAGGCCGTCCGTTTTATAAGGCTGGATAACCCCTTTAAGCTGACTAAAGTTTGTATGCAGATATCTCCTGAAACATTTCATAGAATTCCTGGCAATTGCCAGGAAGGAAATCTCCCTCCCGAAATTCGGGAATGTATTCTGAAAAGAAGGAATTCTGTCGGCCACCGACAAAGAGGAGGTTGTCTGGAGCGGTGGAGTGTTCTTGCGCTTCCTTGATCCTGATAGGAGATGTTTCCATCAGGAAAGGCTTCTGCAGCGTGTTTGTTTTTGCTGGGTCTTGAATGATGACTTTTTAGTGTGCACACAGGGCCAGTGATGAATGGGTATGAGGCCGGGGCGCTGCGGACAGGCTCGAAACACGGAGCTTCTTGTCTCACCTCCTCATCAGCCTCTTCCTGCGTCGCCTCACATTCTCCATTGCTGAAGAATTATTCCTTTGTCAAAGCAGCCTGAGCCCCATTCACTTACAGCAGGGACTCCGCTGAAAGCCTAATTGCGCCACTTTTAGAGTTTCGGCTTTTAGAACATCTGCTCCATCTGCTTAACCCTTCATATGTACAGAAGCGATGTCTACAGTTGAAACCAGGTACAATTTCCATCATTCCAGACCAGAAAGAAACATAAAAAATCCTCAGAACAATCTGCTTAACTATATAACGATATAAAGACTGGGTCAACAAGGTACAGCTGAAACCAGAAGTTTCCATACACTCTATAAAAAGCCCCATCTGCAGGTTTTTCTCACTATCTGACATGAAATCAAAATAAACCTTCCCCGTTTTAGGTCAATTAGGAACCAAAATTATTTAGATTTGCCAAATGCCAGAATAGTGAGAGAGAATTTTTAGTGCATTTTTATTACTTTCTACATAGTCAAAAGTTTCCATCCATTTAATTAGTATTTGTAGCTTTGCCCTTAGACTGTATGACTTGGGCAAATGTTCTGGATCCTTCCACAAGCTTCTCACCATAGTTGGTAGGAATTTTGGCCCATTCCTCCTGACAGAACTGGTGTAACTGAGCCATGTTTGGAGGTCGCCTTGCTCGCACTGGCCTTTTCAGCTTTGCCCATACATTTTCAATAGGACTGAGATCAGGGTTGTGTGATGGCCGCTCCAAAACATTGACTTGGTTCTCCTTTAGCCACTTTGTAGCCAGTTTGGCAGTAGCTTCGGGTCATTGATCATTTGGAAGCCCCATTTCCGCCCAAGCTTTAACTTTCTGGCTGATGTCTTGAGATGTTGCTTCAGTATTGTCACATAATCTTCTTTCCTCATGATGCCATCTAGTTTTTAAGTGCACCAGTCCCTCCTGCAGCAAAACAACCCCACAACATGATGCTGCCACCCCTGTGCTTCACAGTGGGATGGTGTTCTTAGGCCCCCAAACGTAACAATGGTCATTATGGCCAAACAGTTCAATTTTAGTTTCATCAGACCACAGGACTTGTCTTCAAAAATGTAGGTCTTGTTCCTGTGCATTTGCAAACCTTAATTTGTTTTGTATTTGTTTCTTTTGGAGTAATGGCTTCCTCCTGGCAGAGCGGCCTTTCAGCCCATGTTGATACAGTACTCGTTTCACTGTGGATAATGACACAACCAGCTTCCACCAGCATCTTCACGAGATCTTTTGCTTTTGTTCTTGGGTTGATATGCATATGTCGGTCCAAAGCACGTTCATCTCTGAGACACAGAACCCGTCTCCTTCCTGAGCAGTATGATGGCCGGACAGTCCCATCTTGCTTGTACTTGTATATAACTGTTTGTACAGATGAACGAGACACCTTCAGGTATCTGGAAATTGCTCCCAAGGATGACCCAGACTTGTGCAAGTCCACAATTCTCTTCCTGATATCTTGGCTGATTTCTTTAGAATTTCCCATGATGTTACACACAGAAGCAGTGTGTTTCTGGTGTGAGATAAAATACATCACAGGTGTTTCTCTAATTAACTCAGATGTTGCCAATAAACCTATCAGAAGCTTCCAAAGACCTGACATCACCAAATGGGCGGTCCCAAATTGTTTAGAGGCAAATTAATCCTAGTGTTTGTGAACTTTTGATTTTACAGAAAGTAATAGAAATACCTTCAAAAATTCTCTCTCTCATTATTCTGGCATTTGGTAAATATCAATAATTTAGGTTCCTAATTGACCTAAAACTGGGAAAGTTTCTTCTGACTTCATGTCAGAGAGTGAGAAAAACCTGCAGATGGGACTTTTTATATAATGTATGGAAACTTCTGGTTTCAGCTGTACCTTGCTGACCCATTATGTCTTTATATCGTCATATAGTTAAGCAGATTGTTCTGAGAATTTTTTAAGTTTCTTTCAGGTCTGGAATGGTGGAAATTGTACCTCGTCCTTATCTAGATCCCTCCCTGCTTTGCACATTATGGCTGCTGTATAGGAATATTATTTATGCATTGTTATCCTATAATACTGCCCGATATATTCCATAACTCTCTATGCACATGAAGGGAAGCCATTGAGTATAAAGCCCATACAGAAGGGGACACAAAACGAAGATGCACCTCACTCTATATTCCCTACATTTCCATGTCCAGAAATGAATTTAAAATCCAGTCCAGGCTGATTGGACCCATCATTGAATCCCCCAAAGTAACTCATAGGGGGAAAGATCTATAGAAACACAAGTCCTCTCCTAGTCCGGTATGTCTTTTTTTTAATAAAATTTTTAAAAATGTATAGCCAAAAAACATTGTGGTACCTGGGATGTTAAATGGGTTTTCCCACTTAAAACATTTCTGGCACAGCGATTGGACCCGCACCAGTTTTGGGATCGACGAGGAGGTCACATTGGCACAATACTCTCCATTCACTGCAGTGGGAAACAGCCGAAAACAGTGCTCGCATGTAACGAACTATAACTGCTCGCCTGCGCCAGGCTCTGGTTTTCCTGCAACAGATAGAGAAGGAAAGGCTGGCTGCTCCTCTACTGTATGAAACCGTGACCGCAAAATCAGGAATTCCTAGACATTTACGTTGAATACTTATGCTGACAACTAATAATGCCAGTCTTACAAAAACTCCCACACTGTAGAACCAATAAACTAACCAAAAAATCCTAGGAGAGTGTATCTTTAAAACATAACATTTATTATAATCGAGATAAAAAATAGAGAAAATAATGACCCAAATGAAAACATAAATAGTAGGTAATGCTGATGGTAATGTCGGGATGCTGATACTATCCCTATTACATCCCTATACATCTAACCACCACACCTACCTATCTAAAATAGGGAAATCGCCGTGAAAAAGAGCGACCCTATAGCAGGAACCTTACCCTATCAACCAAAAGCACCGGACTATTATACACCGGAATAAGGTAGAAACATGTCGGGATAATTGTGGTACTGATACCCATGATGTACAAATTATTATAGGGTATAATAGGGGCTTTTGGTTGATAGGGTAAGATTCCTGCTATAGGGTCGCTCTTTTTCAGGGCGATTGCCCTATTTTAGATAGGTAGGTGTGGTGGTTAGATGTATAGGGATGTAATAGGGATAGTATCAGCATCCCTACATTACCATCAGCATTACCTACTATTTATGCTTTCATTTGGGTCATTATTTTCTCTATTTTTTCTATTTTTTATCTCGATTATAATAAATGTTATGTTTTAAAGATACACTCTCCTAGGATTCTTTGGTTAGTTTATTGGTTAGACATTTACCTTGTAACATATTAGGAGATTCTGTACAGACCGAGTCTGGCTCAACTCCTGGAGACGTCTACAGGCCGATCCAGCGCTTCTTTGCCGTACTCAGAATTTCCATAGAACAAAATGGAGAGTTTTGCTCAAGCGTGACCTCCTCTCTACTTGGAGACTTTCTGGGAGCCCATTCTCAAGATAGTCGAGCTGGACAAGTATATGGGTAGGTTCACACGGGCTTTAGCAGGTGTATAGCAGCGCGTACTGTGCGCACCACAACACACCTGCTGCTGTAGAAGTACACACTAGCCTACCCTTAGCCCCTGTTCACACAACGGATTTGGCCGCGGGTTCCGACGCGGTTTCCGCGGCCAAATCGCGCCTAGTTTGTTAACATGGTTTCCTATGGGAAACCGCGTTCATAAACACACGCCGCGGGTTTGGCCGCGCGTGTTGGAGAACTCTCCTGTCAGTTCTTGACAGGGAGTTCTCAGTGCGGCGGCCGCGCAGTGGTGCACCGCTGTGCCGCGGCTCATGGAGCGGTTTGCCCCCTGCCTATTAATTTGCATGGGGGCAAACCCTCTCCGCAAGCTACGCCCCACCCGCGCTGAGACCACGCCCAGAGCACGCGCCGAAACCCGCGGCTGAACCCGCGGTGTGAACAGGGCCTTACTTATAAAGCACGTGCCGCAACCCGCGGCTGAACCCGCGGTGTGAACAGGGCCTTACTTATAAAGCAGGTGCCGCAACCCGCGGCTGAACCCGCGGTGTGAACAGGGCCTTACTTATAAAGCACTCTGGCCTGCCCCCATTTCCGGGGAACACGCAGCTAAATAATATCACTCAACGAGTGCTATGATTTTACGCATTGCAGCGCATTGCAGCACAATAACGCCCCGAAATATGGCCCGCAAACCCGCCATGTGAACATACCCCACGAGTGTGATGCACATACAGTGCAATTTGGTTGGCACCCATTAGATCAGGGGTCTTCAAACTGCGGCCCTCCAGCTGTTGGGAAGCTACAACTCCCATCATGCATTTATATGATCTATAACAGTGGGCATGATGGGAGTTGTAGTTTCCCAACAGCTGGAGGGCCGCAGTTTGAAGACCCCTGCATTAGATCATTCTTTCCATGTCTTCTAGGACAGGCTTATTTTATAGGTTCGTCCAGGCAGGGATGGATAGGCATTTGTATTGTGCGGGAAAAGATGAGGTGATGGTCCTTGTACATTTTCCTACCATCTAAAGATCCCAAGAATTGTGCAAGTGTCATCTCCCTGACCCCAGAATGCATCCGTCAGCTTTATGTAAGTGCAAATCCTTGTTCCCGTGTAGACGCGGACGACTCATGCTTTCCATGAAGCCTTCACAGCTTACAGAATCCAAATGCTGCCGGCTTAGTATAGGAAGGAAACCAGCGGACGAGTAGGAATGAGGCCCTTATCCCTGGAACGCGTAACCCTTCTACTGCCTGAGGGTAGATTGCACTCGCAGACCACCTGCGGCTCGGACAGACCTGTCAGTGAGATGTCACAGTTCAATAGGTTGCCCCCTAGCTGGAAAATTATACCACACGTTAAGACGTCAAGGCTTGAACTCATTTGCTGTGTGTCGAGACAGAACCAAATCCAAGCAGATGTTTCTGAAGCTACAGAGAATATTTCTTAGCTGTCAGTAGACTGATGGGATTATAGAGCGAGCCGGATGGGAAGCGGCTATACAGATCACCTGTCCCCTGCACAGAGCCAGCATTGGAGGTGGTCTGCAAGAAGGTTTTACTTTACTGGCAGAAAAAAGTTACAAATTACGATTCACAAAAAAAGTAATAAAATGCAGCACATTTTCTTAAAGGGGTTGTCTCACTACAAGGATTGCTGCTTTTTATGTTAAAGAGCTTGTAAAAACAAGTCACTTTGCAATATGTGTCCATTACCAGTGTCCTACCTATTCCTAGATATCCCTTCTTGTATGGGCTGCATCAGCTCCTCAGGCACTATATCTATAGACCGGTTCAATCTCTCCAGATAGGCTTCCAATGCTGGTTGCTATAGCTACAGACCTGTTCGAACTTTCCTGATAGGCTGCCAGCACTAGTCACTATCACTACAGACCTTTTGGATCTCTCCTGAAAGGCTTCCAGCGCTGGTCATTATAGCTACAGACCTGTTGGATCTCTCCTGATAGGCTGCCAGTGCTGGTCGCTATAGCTACAGACCTGTTTGAAATCTCCTGATAGGCTGCCAGCACTGGTCACTATAGCTACAGACCTGTTCGATCACTCCTGATAGGCTTCCAGCGCTGGTGCTATAGCTACAGACCTGTTTGATCTCTCCTGATAGGCTGACAGCACTGATTGCTATAGCTACAGACCTGTTTGATCTCTCCTGATAGGCTGCCAGCGATGGTCACTATAGCCACAGACCTGGTATCCTCAGTAGCTCATCACTGCAGGCCAGTAGTAGCCAGTAAATTCAAAAATTAAACTGAGAAAACAGGACTGATGTAAGATGAATCGATGCAGTGAGACAACCCCTTTAAGATATTTGCCCCTTCCTATAAATTTGCTGCACATACTCTAATTCACTTTCATTTCAATGTTGTGATGTAGGACACATCTTTCTTAACAAATGTATCCCAATGTTATTCCTGACCTGTAAGGACTTTATCTAATCCTCTATGACCTTAGATCTCAAGGCTTTCTTTCCCTGTGAAATACAGAAGGGCGACATGGGTGATGGGGCAAATCGGACAATGCCAGTCCCTTCTGAATGTGATGAAGGCATACTTTATTATTATTTATTTTAAAGCGCCATTAATTCTCCATTCGAGAGGGGTTACACACAAAATATAAGAAAAACAAGAACAATGGTGACCATGAATGACTTACAACTGGTACAGTCTACAACGGAGGAGGAAAGAGACAGAAGGTGAGGGGCAGACAGGTTTGTGGGGGGTGTAAGAGCAGCGGGGTTATTGTAGGGTTCAGACTCCTGAAGAGATGGGTTTTCAGGTTGCTTTTGAACCTGGTGAAGGTGGAGGAGAGTCTGATGTGTTTGGCAGTGAGTTCCAGATTCTGGAGAGAAGCCCGGGAGCAGTCTTGGAGACGGTTGTGTGAGGAGCTGATAAGGGGAGAGCAGAGAAGAAGGTCCTGTGAGGAGCAGAGATTGCGTGAGGGGAGGTATCTGGAGATTAAGGCGGAGATGTATAGAGGGGCGAGGTTATGGCGAGACTTATAGGTCAGGGTTAGTAACTTGAAATTAATTCGCTTGCCAATCTTTTAAAACAGAAATATGGGGGGTTTTGGCCTTTCTCCCAGGATTGCTCATGATCCACCTAAAAACACACCCCAAACTGTCCCAAAGAGCCCACTTTCTGGACTGAGTTTAGATAAACCTTGTCCTTTTCTTGTCCTGATAACCAGGAGACTCCATAAAGAAACACAAGAGTTTGTAAATTTGGATAAAGGACCATAAAGAGCTGTAGTGTCACTCACTGGTGGTGGTCATGTTTCTGGGCATTAAAAAGAAATGAAGCAATACTTAAAGGGCTCCTCCACTCTGGAAAATCCCTACTTTTTTGAAGGGTCCCTTTGACAGTAAACCGATGACAAAGTCCCCGATGCTGGGGATTCCCAGAGACTAGCTGTAATCTAGGGGGAAACCTGGCTCTCCAGCGCCAACACAGGGGGAAATGAAGCATTACACAATGCTAATTCACATCAATGGTCTGCCTATGTAATGCAGGCGAGGAGAGGGCCTCGAAAATGAGAGACGCTCTTTATAACCGCCAGATAAGGATCCAGAATAGGGGGTCTCCTGCTATGAATTCCTTAATAGGGGGACAAAGTTGAGTTTCTAAACTGGACAACCTCTTTAACGCGCACAGCTTTTGGGATAAATTGTTTGAAAGTCTCAGGGACCTACAGGAGTCTTTTATTTGTTAACATTTTGTTTTCTGAATTTTTATTTTTGCCCTTTAGGCCGTGTTCACACGGCTTCTTTTAGGATGGATTTCAGTCCGTAATTTGCGCTGTACTGCACGAATTACGGGCTGAAATCCGTGCTAGACATTACGGTAATCCACCGCTCTATAGAGAACTATGGATCCCGTCTCCTCTCCCCGCTCGCACAATACGGTGAGCGGGGAGAAACTCATGGCGTGTACGCGCCGTGAATAATGAATGTCTATGGGGCCGGCGGGCTGCCAGCCCCGCCTCCGCTACACGGCACGCGCCATAATTGCGGGCGAAATCCGTCCCTGCAATTACTCCGTGGATAAGCCGTGTGAACATAGCCTTATAGTGAAATTTTAGTAGTTCTATGTGGTGATGGTAGGACACAGGTATCCCATCTCCTCTTGTATTAATCCAAGTAGGCACATAGAGATGACTAATGAAGTAACCAGAGTTGTAGGTGAGGTAGTCCGCGGTAGTACAATATTGGGTGACCACTACTTTCAATAGCATATACTTAGTAAGCTGGCAATGCCAGATCTCCAAAACTAGAGCTGATAGAGGAAAATGGGCATCATTTTCAGGATCGGTGCCCCAGACATACTCAGAGACAGCTCCAAAATGAGTGCTCTCCAGCATAATCCACTTATTTCACTTGGAAAATGGTGGAAAATTTACTATTCAGTTCAGTCAATGGGGTGGCATGAAAAGCAGTCATTTTCTTGCACCATAGCTTTGTGCGTGATTTTAAGCGCAGTTTTTGGATTTACAATCATTTTTCGCATTATAGAGCACTATTGCGTTTTTGGATACTTGATGCAAAAAAAAGATTGAAAAACAGAGTTAAAAATCCAAGGATTTTTATGTAAAATATTGTCCAAATACTCATTGGACACTTGAGGTTTTAGGATTCAGAATCCAATGAGTATTTTGTCCTTTGTCGTGTGGACACAGCCTAAAGGAGGATCGTCCACATATATTGGCGGACGGAGGAAAGATTTGGGTTAGGACGAGGAAGAAAACCGGAAATATTTCAGAATGGCCGACTGCTCACAACTTGGTATAGTAGGAAGAGCAGCTCTGGAGCACAAACTGCTGTGAATTACTGTCTAGGTAGAGATGCACTTCAACTTGCTGTGGCTGATTCTTTCTGAAGTCCTGTTATCAGGGCGGCCATCAGTCATCTATTAAAGGGGTCGTCTCACTACATTGATTCATCTTACCTCAGTCCTGTTTTCTTGGTTTCATTTTGAATTCACGGGGCGTGTTTACTGGCTTCCACTACGCTGCAGTAGAAGCCAGGTCTGTAGCTATAGCAACCAGCGCTGACAGCCTATCAGGAGAGATCAAACAGGTCTGTAGCTATAGCGACCAGTGCTGGCAGCCTATCAGGAGAAATCAAACAGGTCTGTAGCTATAGCAACCAGTGCTGGCAGCATATCAGGAGAGATTGAACAGGTCAGTAGCAATCGCAACCAGTGCTGGCAGCCAATCAGGAGAGATTGAACAGGTCTGTAGCTATAGCAACCAGCGCTGGCAGCCTATCAGGAGACATCAACAGGTCTGTAGCTATAGCAACCAGTGCTGGCAGCCTATCAGGATAGATCAAACAGGTCTGTAGCTATAGCGACCTGAAGAACTGATGCAGCCCATACAAGAGGTGATATCTAGGAATAGGCAGGCCCCATACAGCCAAATCAAGTGGGGCCCCCACCTATTACTAGTTCCTATTTTTTAACATATCAGTGGGCCCCTTTTTGGTTAGGGCCCCTGACAGCAGTACTGCCCTGTTGGCACCCCTGCCTGTTATTCACTGACTAGTGATCCGTATACCCGCTGTCTCCTCATTCCTCACTGTTCGTGCTGTATACTAATGTAGTCCAAGGAAGAACCTGCAACTTATTACTCTCATCCCCTCCAGGCGCTGAGAAGTGTGCTACATTTTCACTTGTGTCATTAATTAGTCGGGGCTTTGTGTTCTCTATTTCTCTTTGATTCCCGGACACATTATAAATGACTGGCTCCTCGCTCCACTGTTCGCGTAAGAGGCGGCCATCTTTTTTTTTCTTTTTTTTGGGTTCAGTGATGTTATTCATTCCATAGTGGCAGTGTGGTCTACATTACAGAGTACCGACTGCGGAGCTGCAGGGAGAAGAGCTTGTCTTAGACCAGTGATCTCCGAGCTGTGGTTTTCTAACTTAATAATAACAATAATAATAACCTTTATTTATATAGCGCCAAAAAATATTTCTGCAGCACGTTACAATTTGGAGGGGAAGGTACAGACAAAAAGACATGCATTACACAATGAAAAGCTACTTAAAAGGGAACACGAGGTATGAAGCCCGGGCCAACAAGAGCTTACAATCTATTAGGGTGAGACGAAGGGTAAGAAGTGCTAGGATTACAATGGTCCGGCCATGTGACATAAATACGGGGTGGTTTATACAGAATTCGGATGGACCTGCAGTACATGACAGTACATCTATATATAGATAAGTGCCGACTTTTGTGAATCCACTACCAAACCTCCCAACTGTCCCTATTTTGGAGGGACTGTCCCTATTTTTAACCCTTGTCCCTCTTAGCTCTTAAATGTCCCTCTTTTTCATTTGAGAAATAGATTTGCGCCAATAAACTGATGAACTTGCGTAAAAAGTATCCGATTGCTTCCTCGCTGTAATATTACATAACAATTTACTTAATTTCATCATGGATACAAAACAATCCTGAAAATGTCTCCCTTTTGGCTGTCTAAAAAGTTTGGGATGTATGTGTGTGGCGTGGTTAGAGGCTGTCTTGCTGTATGTCATGAGTTTGGGCGTGGTTAGAGGCGTGGCCTGATTTGCAATCTCTAAAAGTTGGGAGGTATGCACTACCCCCCAGCCCCCCGCCCCCGCGTGCCCTTACAGCCTGCAGGAGTTGTAGTCTCACCAGTGCTTTACTTAGGTGTCTCGAAGCCCCTTTAAGCAGTATTATTATACTTTTAGATTGCATGTGGCTTGGTATTCTGCTGTGTCCTGACTAGACATTGGCATCATATGATGCTCTGTATAATCATACAAGTCGGGTTGTATGCGCTACTTCATCACACAACTTCTTCTTTTTCTTGGCTCGCATCCTCCTAGAAGTCATTGTAAATGTCAGAGGTGTCGCAGGCGCTCAGGGCGACATGTATGATCTAGGCGCAGAGAGACCAGTCCTGAATAGCTTTAGGCAGTGTAGTATCATCAGAATGTATGGACCTGTTCTACTGCGGGTCATAGATTTGGTGCTTTCTAGCTCCAATACGAAAAAATCAGGCTCGGGGAAACCCACTTTTAATTTGGGTCTGGGTCCGCAGAAATGCGCCCATTTGGGGCCGCCCCTGGGGCCCGTCAAATTGTGAAAAAACAAAAAAGGGTTTTTTTTGGGCACCAGAGCCGTCTTAACACAAATTGGGCCCCTGGCAGACACTGCTGGGCCCGAGATAACATGACATCACATTAGGTCAGGGCCTTGAGCCACCCCAAGCCATCCCATATTCAAAACCACCATTTTAAGTCTGGACACTGCAGCCCCAAGTCTACAAGATTAATCAGCGGGGCAGGGACCTTTGGCTCCCCCCAAAAACCATTTTTTTTTTAACTTTTTTTGCACGTAGAAAAACACACTGGCCTCGTCACACGGCTTATTCAACCCCGGAATTCGAGCCGGTTTTCGCTCGAAATTTTCCGGCTTGAAAAAGGGGGCCGGCCCCGCCGCCCCCTAGACAATCTTTGTTTCCCCCCCGGTTTTGCCCCGGATATTGCAGCACTTTCCCCCCCCGCGATTCCCGACGCGTAGACGGCGGAATCCACTTTTCTCTATGAAGCATGGATTACCGTAATGACTCCGAGGGATTGGCGCCAACAGCAGGCAAATCCGGCGGCAGTTACGGCCCCAATTCCCGGGGCAAATAAGCCGGTAACACCCAAACAGTTAAATAAAAAAGCCAATTAAGGGACCGGGGGATTTTTTCTTGAAATTTCCCCGGGCTTTTAAAAATCCAGACCACTGGACCCCTAACTTTTTGGGGGCATTTGGGGCAACGCCAAATCTGCCCAAAGAAAAAAAGGGGCCCGGGGTGCAAACGCCCCACATTTGGGTGCATTACAAAGTTCCCCGCGCCGCAAAATATCCCTAATTTTTGTAGTGGCGTCCCTCATGCACAGAGGACGGGGCGTCCAGTTTTGTGCTGAAAGGACACCAGATAACTGGCACAGCCCTATACATAAACGTCGCCCTCAGTACTTACATTAACGTTTACTGGAATGCCAGTCGGGCAGGGTGGTACCATGCCACTCAATGCTGAATGCTTGGCTCCAACTATCTGCCCCGGGGCTCAGTATGATCATGAGAACACAGATGTATTATATCAGCCATGTTTAGGGTTTTTACTACGATATAAGCTTAGAATCTCATCTAAGGCCCAGGCACCACCTTCTCCTTAATTTTAAGTCTGTGAAGTGCCTGTCTCCGTGCCAGTAAGTGCCAGCCTTTTCAGACCCCTCGCTATGTGATGCTGTTCAGGAGAAAACTGCGGCTCTAGCCTGGGTTAGCGAGAACGCTGGGATCAGGGGCCGGCTTCAGGATGAGAGTAAAAGGACACAGCTGTTTGTTTTCCTGAAAACTTTTTTTTTTTTTCACCCCTCTCCGAGCAGGATGAGGGGAAAGGAGTGGGGGAGGAGGGTTAAGCGCCTGGGCTACAAGTGGGAGGAAAGCAGGACAAGGGGGCTTTTGACTTGGGCCCTATGTAAAACAGTGTTGAGTGGAACATGGGAGACCTCTGCTGATCACTATTCATATTGCATCTCAACTCTCCTCTTTTTCAGGGTGCCAGAGGCCCTGATGGACCAGCGGGAGGATCTGGGCTACCGGGTACCAAGGTAAGTGCCCTTACAGATGCCACCTCCTCTTTAACATGCTTTGGGGGCTGCTGCTTTAGGAACCCTATGCTATACATAATGTATGCCGCTTTTTGTTGTATTTGTTTGACTCCTTTTTTTTTAGTTTTTACCTGCAATACCCCTTTGTTTGTTTCACCTCTTACCTCTGCACGATCCACAGGGGCGTAGTTATAGGGGGTGCAGAGGTATCAGTCACTACCAGACCCTGTAGCCTAAGGGGGCCCATAAGCCCACATAAGGAGATACCAGCATTGTAAATGGCACATGGCAGCTGGGGGGCCCATTTCACTTTTTGCACTAGGGCCCCGGCGCTTCAAGTTACGCCTCTGCCTAGTGAATAGGAACATCATTGGCTGCTGATCTATTGCAGCTCCCAACATGCCTAGCCAGCTGAACATGGTGAGAGGTGTAGTAGGCGATGCCAGCACCACAGATTGTGCCACCTTCATAGTCTGCCATGTAGAACAAGGACCCGTTCACAGGACCTCAGATGCCTGCCAGTAGAAGTAGGACTGAATGTTTATTTCAGTCGTCTTTTAAAAAAAAAAGGAAAGATAAAAAAAAAAAAAAGAAATAAAGAAGGCTTTTCCATTTATGGGACGGAGCCGGCCGCTCGCACCGTGCAGGGATAAACAGTCAGCTGGCAGTGCGAGGGCACTGTGTGCTTTCTCTGGCCCTGCACTATGCTGAAGGGGGAAGGGGGGGACGCGACTGTAATATTAGGTTTGATTGCATTGCATAATTGTGTCTATCGTCTCGCCGTCTACCGAAGATCAGAAGATCCGGATTATTGATAAGGACCTTGACGTGGTTGTGCACTCGGTAGTCACGACTAAGAGCCATTTGGTTATGGGCTTGAAACGCGTAGACAATGGATCACATGCTTGGGTTCTTTTGTGATTTTTAATCATGTTTTTAAAAGGAGTCTACAATAAAGTGCGTTTTGTTTCACTATTATGAGCGTGCTGGAGAAGATTTCATAAATTTTTGAAACCGGGTGGGCAACCACACGGCACGGAGCCTCCTCCCACTGTTTTAAGGGTATGTTCACACGCCGTGTTGGATCTATTTTTGGATCAGAAAAACGTATCCAAAAGCGCTGCCTAGATTGCATCCAACATGGTGCGTGTTTGGATGCGTTTTGGCTGCAGCAGGATCGACCCACAGTTTTTTAAAAGGGCGCTTGCACTTTCAGATCAAGAATTGACCATTCTTGAAGGGAAAGAAAACCAAGAACCCATCGGTGATCACTCGGGAACGCTAATGCGGTTACTTTAAAAGCATGGAAATCACAATGCCCATTGTTAAAATGCGGGTTTGGCCGAAAGACGATCCAAACACGTACTAAAAAGGGAAACCGAAATGGGATCCAATGCCCCGGTGAATAACATACCAATAATCTGACTAGAAATGAACAATGGCATATGTTCAACATCTACTGTACATATCTAGTGTTAGAACAGGACCTGTCGAATTTGACGTTTATCAACAAACCCAAGTCAGTAGATTATATGGCATCCAACGACCCTGCCCCCGGGGGTCACATCACCCCTCCTCTTTTTAGGCTGGGTTCACACGGCGTATTGCAAGCACGTCATTTCAAGAGCACAAACGACACGTAATAGCCAGGGGCACAACAGTGCCTCCTTTACTTTTACTATTTGCTGGCGCATATACGCCTGAAAAGCTGTGACATGTCATTTCTTTTCAGACTTTAGCGTGGTCAATGTCATAGGTTCCCTTTAAAGCTATTTTTTTTTCAGGGGGATATATCCCCAATCTATGTTTTCCTGGACCCCAAGATTCCCATCTTCTAAAAAAAAAAACTATGGAATATCACTAGGATACGCCATCACTTTATCATGGTGCGGGGCTGAGGTCCGGGACCTCACCAGACCTGAGAATGAAGGGACCACAGCACTGATGTCTTACTTCCCTGCACAGCGCTGCATCTGGTCATGCAGAGAACTGCAGCTGTCCCCACTCTCTTGCATTGCACCTTGCTGCAGTTTCCTGTGCAGTGGGTGGCCTAGACAATAAAAGAGGGGAAAAAACATGAAAGGGCGACATTGCTGCAGCTGGGCTGCGGTGCTCTCACTCAAGGTTTTTTGAGGGGTCCCAGAAGTTGGACACCAAGTAGTCATTAAGTGATGGCATAGCCTAGCGATCTATTGCTTTTTAAGCTTAGTATACCAGTTTTAGCTGTCCATTGGCAGGCTGGATTCATCCCTATCCCATCGTGGTTTGGAAGAATGTAACCTTTCCATGGTGTTACTAGATGCTGGTGCCTATGGCTCCATGAGACAGGACCTTAGGGTATGTTCACACGGCTTTTTCAGACCTTTTTTTTTGGGCCGTTTTTGGACCCAAAAAGCATCAGCAAGTGCAAGTGATTTACATTAATTTTAAAAAAAAAACAGGGTCGCTGTTTTAGAAAGATTTTACTGCGCTGTTTACTTTCGTCTTTTTTAATCATTTTTCGGATCCGTTTAAAGAATTGTCCCGTCAATCCTACTTGTGTTTTATGCAAGTGAAATCCCCATAGGAAACAATGGAGTGCGTTTCAAGAGCCTGAAAAACGGATCCAAAACTGAAACACACTTTTGGGTACGTGTTGGGCACGTTTTGGAGGCGCTTTTCGCATCCGAAAAAAAAGATTGGGTTAAAATTTTTAATGTCTGTGATTTAAAGAAAAAACAATGAAACACGGGTCCAAAAATGCATCCAAAAAACCCTTAAAAAAACCAAAAAGCATTTGCAGATTGTTTTTGGATAGTTTTTTTTGGGTCAGTTTTTTCAATATTTTTCGTGGGGAATGAAAAATGGATTCAAACACAAGTGAACTACCCTCAGTTTACCATTTACTGATTACCTCGAAGGCGTGTATTCTCCGTTGGATAGGTATGTCATGGCAAGGACATTCACTTCATTCACTTAAAGGGGTTGTCTCACTCCATCAATTCATCTGACCTCAGTCCTGTTTTCTTGGTTTCATTTTTTAATTCAGGGTTGTTTTAAAATGGGTTCTACTAAACGCATAGAAGCCCCGGGCTGTAGCTATACAACCCGTGCTGGGGACCTTCAGGGGAGATCAAACAGGTCTTTTGCATAGCAACCTGCTGGCACCAAACAGGAGAGATCAAACAGGTCGTACTATAGCAAAACCCTGCTGGCAACCATCAGGAGAGATCAAACAGGTCTGTACTAAGCACCAGGAGCGATACGCCCAACAAGAGGGAAATCTGAATAGGTAGGACACTGTTTTAAGGACACACATTGCAAAGTGACTTGTTTCTGCAAGATCTTTAACATATAAAGCAATCCTTATCGTGAGACAACCCCTTTAAGGTTATTTTTAAAATGATTTCTTCCCCAGATCATTTTAAATTTCAAAGGGAGAGCTGGAAGAGATTTAAAAATTTAAGAAAAAACCCATAAGATGCCTAGTAGGTTAGCAAGTCCTGCATGTCCCATTCAAAGTGATTTACTGGTGACCATCAGCAGGCAGGTTGTGTGCACCCGATAGCCTCCCATTCTCTGCACACCACTGTTTGTAGACTATTGCCATATTCTGCATGGACCTTGTAACAAAGGAACCGATCAGACCGTTGGGAACAGAGCTAAAGTGTTTACACCCCGTTATTCAGAGCTTTACTGCTGTTACAGTTTGGTAATGTCCGAAGATGTTTTGTTATTTCATGTGAGAAGATTGTACGTAGGAAAACTCAGGAGGTGTCATCAAAAGATACTGCTCTGGACCCAATTATCAAACTTCTAGCAGTGGGGAACTGTCTTTGTTGCCCATACAACCAATAAGCCCATACGACCAATAGCTCATACGACCAATCAAGCTCAAGCGCCCAAAACAAAGCCCATAAAAACCCAATCAGAGCTCAGCTTCTTTTTTCATTTACTGCTTAAAAAAAATGAAAGCTAAACCTTTTGGTTTCTATAGTCTGATTGGTTGTTAGGGGCCTGATTGGTTGCTTTTGGCCGATGGTTGTTATGGGCTCTGGTTGTTTGGGGTCTGTTTGGTTGCTATGGGCTCGATCCTGGGGGTTTGTCGATTGGTTGTTATGGCTCTGATTGGTTGCGATTGGCTCTTTTGGTTCTAGGGGCTCTGATTGGTTACTGTGAGCTCTGATTGTTGCTAGGGGCTCTGGTTCTAGGGCTCTGGTCCTATGAGCTCGGTACTATGAGCCGGGTTGCTAGGGTTCTGATTGGTTTCTATAGCTCTGAGGGTGCTTTGAGCGCTGATGGTTGCTAGGGGTTTTTCTGACGGTTGCTTGAGCGCGTTGGGGTTGCAGGGGGTTCTGTTTTGGTTGCAAAGAACGCTGTTTGGTTGCTATGGTTTTAAAAGGCTGCATAGTCTGATTGTTCTATGGGCTCTGATTGGTTTTTCTCTGATCTCGTTTTTTTTTGCTCTGATTGGTTGTTAACTCTGATGGTTGTTAGCCCTCGGTTGCTATGAGCCCCACTTTTGCTATGGCCTGAAGGTTCTATAGCTCGATTTTTTTCGTGGGCAAGTAAAAACTTTTTTAAAAATAGGCTCGATGAGTCCTTTCCCCTCAGTGAATGAAACTGTGTGCCCCCTGGTGAAATGTGCCCCCTTTCTTCTACGGGGGCACTACTCTTTACTTCGGGGGGTTTTTCCACCCCGATATATGCATTTTTGGGTTGGGGTACAGTGAAAACAGGCCCCCAATGGATACCTCAGTGCAGCCATAGTGGCCCCATAGGGGATGATAGAGTAGAAGTAAGCCAGCGTGTGCTGCGTTTTGCTCTATTTCTGGCTGCACATGCTTATGTTACAGGACACGATAGCACAGTCAGTATCGCAATGTGAACCCACCCTTACCCTGGGAAGCACCATTGACTGACCTTCACTAATCAGGATCTCTAGTCCATATGAAGAAATGTCTGAATGAGCTATAGGCACAGACTGATGTCGTGGGCTCCACATAACACCTAAAACCCGGGAGCCTTAAAATGTTTTTTTTCCCTACAAATTTTAGCTCCCCTTGGGGTTTCCCCACCTCTCCCCGGGTTTACTATTAATTATCCCCTTTACAGTGCCCCCTTAAGGCAACCCTTACATCACGTTTTGGCAACCAGTTCGTGGTATCCGTCAGGATGCCTAGACTGGCACCCGGTGCCTCTAAACATCTCCCACATGGGAAAGGGCCCCCCGTGCCCCTAAACACCCCCCGCAATGGCTCACCACCCGTTGCCTCTACACATCCCCAGCATGGCACCACCCGGGGCCCCCTAAACCTCTCCCAGCATGGCATGCCACCCGGTGCCTCTAAACATCTCCCACATGGCTCCCACCCGGTCCTCTAAACACTCCCACATGGCATGCCACCCGGGGCCTCAAAAAATCTCCCACATGGCCACCACCCAGTGCCTCTAAACATCCCCCACAGCTCACCCCCGGTGCCCAAAACATCTCCCGCTGGCCTCCACCCGTGCCTCACACACTCCCCCCATGGCATGCCCCCCTGCCTCTAAACATTTTTCCCCCGCATGGCAGCCACCCGGTGCCCCCTACACTCCCCGAATGGCTCCCACCCGGGGCCTCTAAACACTCCCAGCATGGCTGCCACCCTTCCCTTTACACACCCCAGCATGGCTCGCCCCCCGGGGCCTCCCAAAAATCTCCCAGAATAGCTCCCACCTGTTCCTCAAAACATCTCCCTGCATGGCCGCCACCCGGTGCCTCACACATCTCCCAGCAGGCTCACCACCCCCTTCCTCACACATCTCCCCGCATGCAGCCACCCTGGGCCCCTACCACTCCCAGCATGGCTCACCACCCGGTGCCTCTACACATCTCCCAGCATGGCATGCCACCCGGTGCCTCTACACATCTCCCAGCATGGCTCACCTCCCGGTGCCTCTACACATCCCCCAGCATGGCTCACCTCCCGGTGCCTCTAAACATCCCCCAGCATGGCTCGCCACCCGGTGCCTCTACTCATCTCCCAGCATGGCTCACCACCCGGTGCCTCATAACATCTCCCAGCATGGCTCGCCACCAGGTGCCTCAACACATCACCCAGCATGGCTCGCCATCCGGTGCCTCTAAACATCCCCCAGCATGGCTCGCCAACAGGTGCCTCTAAACATCCCCCAGCAGGCTCACTCCCCGGTCGCAGTACCTCTACACATCTCCCAGCATGGCTTGCCACCCGGTGCCTCTAAACATCTCCCAGCATGGCATGCCACCCGGTGCCTCTACACATCTCCCAGCATGGCTCGCCACCCGGTGCCTCTACACATCTCCCAGCATGGCATGCCACCCGGTGCCTCTACACATCTCCCAGCATGGCATGCCACCCGGTGCCTCTAAACATCTCCCAGCATGGCTCGCCACCCGGTGCCTCTAAACATCTCCCAGCATGGCTCGCCACCCGGTGCCTCTACACATCTCCCAGCATGGCGCCCCACCCAGTGCCTCTAAACATCCCCCAGCATGGCTCACCACCCGGTGCCTCTAAACATCTCCCAGCATGGCATGCCACCCGGTGCCTCTACACATCTCCCAGCATGGCATGCCACCCGGTGCCTCTAAACATCTCCCAGCATGGCGCGCCACCTGGGCAGACTCCAGTTGTCTACTGTCTGTAGGATGGCTGAAGAGCATATATCTTCATCATGGACACCCGGCTTTGATGCTTTGACCTCAGGCTCAGCATTCGGTCAATGACCCTCTCAAAATATTTAGGATTTCACTTAAATCAAGTAAATGTGCTTGACATTGGAATAGCTGTAGGCTTCTCCGTCCACACCATGAATGAATGGAGTATTGTGGAGGAGTTGTGCCCTGTGACCCAATGCTCTTCCTAAGTAGCCCATCAGATTGCCTCTTGTATAAATGCCCGTGGTGAGTGGCACCTGGTACATGAAAGCCGCGCCACCTTGACTGCTGTGCCTGGTCAGTTTGCTTTAAGGTTGATTTATAAGTACAGACAGTAGCTCGACATAATAAGGCCACGAGTACAGCACCTTTTCCCATGTGGAGTAGTAAATTTAACACTCCAACCCGGGTGGGATGTTGCAGAATTGCATTATCCGTGACAGAGCAGATCTTGCTGTCCCTCGTTTGGGAGGGGGTCTGTGTATGGAGGACACGGTGAGGGTCCCCTGGCTTCCTGTTCCCACAGAGGTGTTGTTCTTTGTCATTGACTCGCTAAGCCACCCTCAGACAGACTGTAGGATACCGTGATGCCCTCAGGCAGACTGAGTAATGCTGGAGCCAAGCACTTTATCCATTGTAATAGTCACCCCTGACCTTCCAAACACACACTGACTACTACTGCACGGTGAAGCTGTGGCCATCTCTGTAGACGCATGCAAGCTCACGGCACTGTGATTTTAACTCTTCAGATCCAGCACACGGGACCAATGCACTTTTTTTAATCATATCTGTGTTTTCTTCTTCTGCCATTAAATGCATGAATATTTATTAACACATCGACCATAAATTATCATGGGTTGGCTAAAAACCCAGCAGGACAGGGGCTTTTCTTTTAAATCTTAAAGGGGTTTTACCACAAAGTAAAATTGACGTGGGAAGTCTGTAAATGAAATAATAATCATTTTCAACATTTATCATTATTAAACATTCTGGACCGTTTTTGTTTTAGCTGCTCCTTTAGGGATCCATTGTTTACAGCTCGTCTCCAGGGGATACGACCATGGCTGAGAGCTCCTCAGTCCTGGTCGCACATGCTCAGACATCACCTCTCCTCTCAGGCAGCTACTGAGTGTTCAACCCCAGGTGCTGTCACTCTACTCCCGTCCTCTGGACTCCTTAGTTATTAGTCAAACAGTGCAAATAAATAAAAAAAAAATAAACCTCAATCAGGTTTGTGCATTGATAAAGAGAAAAAAAACCCCACAGGTTTGGTTCCTGCAAGGATTTGAACTGAGGACCCTTGTGCCTGGAGGCAAAAGTTTTACATCTGAGCTACAATGTAGCTACTTACAGTTCTGCACATAAACAGACCTTTCTTTGACTAGAGTGAAAGGCCTGGTGATGTCATCCTGCTGGGTCACATGATATGCAATTCAAACAAACCACACACGCCCCCTTCTGAGCACACAGAGCTGAAGAACCAGATACAGGAGACATGAAATGAGATCGTGGTAAAACCCCTTTAAGATACAAGTGACAGGAGCGTAGCTAAAGGGGGTGCTGAGGTAGCAGTTGCTACCGAGCCCTGCAGCCTGAAGGGGCCTAAAAGCCCTTCTGCTACATAAGATGACACCAGTATTGCAAATGGCGCATAGTGGGGGGGGGGGGGCCCTTATTTCACTTTTTTGCACCAGGGCCCAGGAGCTCAAATTACGCCTCTGACAAGTGATACATTTCTTCTTCTTCTTTCATTTCCCTACTTTTGTTATGTTGTCACGGGCCACTTATAATGGTGTTGCAGGCCAGAGTCGGCCCACGGCCCGTGTGTTTGATACCTGTCATGTAGAGCATCAGTTGTGTAGAAAATGATAGAAATGCTCATCGAGTAGAAATGCTGCTGAGAACTATAGCAAACTAGAGAATAAATGCAACTATGTGGTGAACACCAGGAGCAATTAAACTCTATACATGTGAATGGACATTTTGAAAACCTCAATAGAGAGTAAGCAGCATAGTTTCTCCAGACCTTCATGGGGCGCTCCTCAAGGAGCTCCTTTAAAGGCAAACACAACACAGGAATATCTACAGACAGATATTTTAGGTTTTCTGCCCCTGGTCAGTGCAGAGTCGGGTTCTTTCTGGCACGGTTAGAGGCCTTTAAAGAAGCCAAAAAAAACAAAAATTGGTCAACACATCCAAAACAATTTGAAAGAAACTGGTATAGGTGCACACTGGCGTAGAAACAAAGCAACGCAAACACAACAAAATATCAGGAGCACTATATAAACGCCCAAAAATTCTCTTTGTTTTTTGGCGTTTATAGAGTGCTACCGATACTGTGTTGTGTTTGCATTGCTTTGTTTCTACGCCAGTGTGCACCTATACAGTTTCTTTCAATTGTTTTGGATGTGTTGACCAATTTTTGTTTTTTTTTGGGCTTCTTTAAAGGCCTCTAAGGCCTCGTTCACGCGGCTTAAAATGGGCACTGCGCTGCAGTACGGCTCCAATCCGTCCCAGTAACTACGGTAATCCACAGCTCTCATAGAGAACTATGGATTCCGTCTCCTCTCCCCGCTCGGCGAATACGCCGGGCTGGGAGAAAGTGACGTGAATTATTTACGGCGCAATACGCGCCATAGATAATGACAGTCTATGGGGCCGGCGAGCTGCCGGCCCCCCCGCCGCGCTGCACGGCTGCCGGCGTAATTGCGGGGCGAAATTTGTCCCCGCAATTACGCCGGCAATAAGCCGCGTGAACCGGGCCGTGCCAGAAAGAACGCGACTCTGCACTGACCAGGGGCAGAAAACCTAAAATATCTGTCTATGGAGGAGTAAGTGGCTTAGATCAGTGTTCCCCAACTCCAGTCCTCAGGACCCACCAACAGGTCATGTTTTCAGGATCTTCCACAAAATGCACTGACCATAATGATATCACCTGTGCGATACTGAGGAAGACCAGAAACCATGACCTGTTGGTGGGCCCTGAGGACTGGAGTTGGGGAGCACTGTCTTAGATAAAATTCCTGGGCATGTTTCAAGGCTCTTTAATGGAACAGTAGTAACTAAAATGGAAGCTACTTCTAATGGATGGCACCAGAGACTAAGCTTTCTTCCCCTACAGTTCATTTGCATACTCTGTTTGCTCTGGAAAGATTTCCCAACCTGTTGTTGTTCTCGCTTCACCTCTATGGTCATCTCCTCAAGGAGAAACTTTGTCGCCTAGAACCAAGATCTTGAAACAGGATCCTTATGTACATGGGAGCAGTGTAGGTCCCAAGACCTGCATATAATTAACATATCATAGCACTTTATTAGTGGAACTATTTCTGCCCATTGTCCAAGCTTGTATTAAAGTCATACTTATAAAATCTGTAGATATTCTGGATCTGCAGAAGACCAACTTCTTGTATCACTTATGCAGGACCCCTTATATAACATAGCACATACGGAGAAGAAAGAACCAGCTCACTTTTAGCGTCCTGATGTCTCAGTGGAGCAGCGGTAGTGGGCAGACAACTCCCAAATGAACGGCAGCAAACAAATACACAGGTAGTGTAGACCAGCTTCACACCAAGGAGGAGGAGGAGAATCCAGCCCAACGAGATGATAGGAGTAAAATCCAATAACTTTATTTAAATTCCATTAAAATACGATTGCTTAAGATAAGATACATGGATGAGATATAGTGGTTATAACACATGCGGGTTGCATATGAACGTCGCACACGTGGAACCAAGAGTAAGGGACTAGATCCCGAAACGCGTCGGCATGTGCGAGGTTCATATGCAACCCGCATGTGTTATAACCACTATTTCTCATCCATGTATCTTATCTTAAGCAATCGTATTTTAATGGAATTTAAATAAAGTTATTGGATTTTACTCCTATCATCTCGTTGGGCTGGATTCTCCTCCTCAGTGTGAAGCTGGTCTACACTACCTGTGTATTTGTTTGCTGCCCTTATATAACATGTTATATGTGGCGAAGCACCATGCGAAAATCTTATCTGCAAGTTTTAAACATTTTGTAGAGGTCTATGTATCAGTGTAGCGTCAATGAGATAAGACTCACCTGTTACAAAACCTATTTATAGGGACCTCAAGGACCACGTGGCAAAGAAGGACAGGTTGGGCAACAGGTAAGTTTTTGGAAGTCACAAATAAAGATGGAGGGTGCTACCTCTGCGCGAGACACTCACAGTAATATATTTGCATATTCAGGGTAAGATCGGAGAAAGAGGACCTGTTGGGCCACGCGGTTTTCCAGTAAGTGACCACATAGTGTTTTTTATCTTGATTTTTCATTAATCATTTATTTGCTTTGTCCATATTTACTTTTTGGACAATGTTGCCCTATAAAGCACTTTTTTTTCCTCTGTTGAATTATTTAATCAGTGTCATTCCCATATATTATTGTTACAGGGTATTCAAGGACCCTCTGGCTCGCCTGGGGAAAAAGGAATTCAGGGGAACCCGGTATGAATCATAAACAGTTATATTTTTTTCTTTTAATTTTTTTTCCTTTCTTTCCTAATTTTTAGCCAATTTGACTCTTAGGCCATGTTCACACGGCTTATTTTGGGACGTAATTCGCGCCGTACTGCGCGAATTATGGGTGAAATACGTCCCAGTAATTACGGTAATCCACAGTTCTCATAGGGAACTATGGATTACGTCTCCTCTCCCCGTTCGCCGTATTGTTCGAGAAGTGACATGTCAATTATTCATGGCGTATACGCGCCGTAAATAACGAATGTCTATGGGGCCGGCAGGTTGCCGCCCCTCCCCCGCACGGCGTAATTGCGTGCGAAATACGTCCCACAATTACGCCGTGAATAAGCTGTGTGAACCCAGCCTTAGACTCATTCCAGTTTCATCAATGTCAATTGTAGTCTTTTATAATAATAATAATCTTTATATAGCGCCAACATATTCCGCTGCACTTTACAATATAGAGGGAATAAGCACAGACAAACCAGACATTACATTATAAGAAAGCTACTGACAAATGAGACACGAGGTGTGAGGGCCTTGCTCGCAAGAGCTTACAATCTATTAGGGTGTATGGGTGAAAGAAAGGGTGACAAGTGCTTGGTTTACAATAGCCCAGCCATGTTACATAAATATGGGGTAGTATACATAAAATGTGGATGAACCTGCCATCCCAACCATACAACTCTATACAGGTAAGTGCCTGTGGGTGCCAAAGTGCAGGAAGTGACGAATGTGTGACAGTATTTGGGGGGATAGCAGTTAGGGATCTTGATAGGCTTGTCTAAGAAGATGAGTTTTCAGAGCGCACTTAAAACTGTGAGGGTTGTGAGTGTGCCTGATCACATGGGGTAACATGTTCCAGAGAACTGGTGCAATACGTGCAAAATCTTGGAGTCGGGCATGGGAGGTTCGGATGAGTGAGGTCTTTTGAAGACTTTTACAAAGTGTTCTTAATGGCATGTTAACTCAGTACTGTAGCATAGCTAGAAAGTTATGTGTAGGTCACCGCTGTTTTATCATGATTCAGAGGGAACCCGTCACTCAGCTTATGCAGCTCTTTCTGCGGATAAGCTAGTGACAAACCTGCTATTTCCAGTATTGTATCCCTTTCACTGTAAAGTACAGTTATTCAGAGCATTTACTACTCGTTTCTGGCAGACGAGGCTGCAAGATGACAGATTTAAGTAGTAAATGCTGTGGAACTCCAGCATCTTACAGAATAAGGGACACAGAGCTGGAAACAGCAGGTCTGACACTGGCTTGTGCTGCCCTCAGCAAGGGAGGCACAACCTATGTGACAGGTTCCCTTTAATGTCTTCCAACAACCATTTTTTAATTTTTTGGGGGTCACTTGAAGCATTGCCATTATAGGGAAGCAGTCCAGACCAGGCCTACGTGAAAGTCTTCTCATGACACGTTACAAGAACACCTAACCATGTTCACTGAATCATTATGGGCGACATGTATGAAATTTGGCGTGGTAACGCATAATCGTAGCCTAGACTGTGCCTGATTTATGACTCCGCTCTACAGCGGGTCATAAATCAGGTGCATTCCAGCGCTCGGGCGACAGTTCGGGCTCAGGTAAACCACTTTGAAAGTGTTATACCTGTTGCAGCTGTAATGCGCCCAGAAATGCCGTAGCGAAGCTATAAATATGTAGCTTCGCTACGGTTCTAGTGCGCCTCGCCTCTGTTCGGGTGCATTACAAAGTGCTGCGGGCGCTATGTAATGCCCCCGATAATGGCGTGCGTCACATTAAAAAATAGAGTGAACGGGGCTGCGCTAGATCTCGGGCTGAAAAGACGTCAGATACCTAGCACAGCCCCGCTCATACATGTGTTTAAAACCGATTCTTCTCGCTATGTTGTCACGGGCCACCCTGTGGGTCAACCAGTTGTTGGTGCTGCCTTTTCATTTTTCTTATTTTTTGCTGATTTATGACGGCACTTGCCAAATGCATCTATGATCCAATGTATAACTACACAGAACATATAATGTTGGCGTTACCATAACTGAAGCTTATACTTTTCAGGGACCACCAGGACCACAGGGACCTGTCGGGGCAATGGGTGAAATTGGACATAAGGTATACAGGGGAAAAAAAAATGTTTTTTTGTTTGTCTTTTTAGACCCTGTAGTTTTAACAGCAAGTATGTATATGTTCTGTGTTCCTTCCTGGGTGCTTACTATTTGAATATGTTGTTTTAGTTTGAGAATTTTGCGTTTGGAGGGACCTCACAGGCACTGACATAATAATTGAAGGAGATTTATTAAAACCTAGTGCAAACCGCAAGTGAAATAGTTTGCCCAATTTGACTTAAACTTAACTTACCAAAAAATATTCTCAGTGTATCCTTACAAAGATCGTCAAAATAACTTGTGAAAAGCCTTAAATCCATCGGGGT